>PVJA010046217.1:0-15233 GCA_004027025.1 Myocastor coypus | reverse complement strand
AAGAACAAGAAGAAGAAGAAGAAGAAGAAGAAGAAGAAGAAGAAGAAGAAGAAGAAGAAGAAGAAGAAGAAGAAGAAGAAGAGGAAGAAAAGAGAAATAAAAAATAAAAGAAAGCTGAGTCTACCTCCTAACTTGATTGTTCAGCAAAACATAATGTCAATTTTCAGGCTTTCAATTTCCTAAAACCCCAGCAGATCAAAGATGCTTAATATTTTCACCCAAGGAGTTTACTGTACTACTGTTATTACCTTCAACATGGCCATGTTAAAGATCTTGCTGACAGCTGTAATAGTAGCATCCAGCATCCAGAGTCTCTTAATGTCATCAGTGCTCAGTCAGGGCTATCATGGCTCTGACATCATCAGCACTGATGCACTGAGTTGCCTCATTTGTAACCAAAAGTGAGAGGAGCAGCATATTAGATGGCCTTGTTATGAGAAGTAGTCTACTATCATCAGGCGTTGATGGGTCTAGCACTTAAATTTCATAAATCTTTGCCTCAGTACTCAATGGTAACTTTTCAGAAGTTACAATGGTATTTAAGCCTCATACAGCCTTTCCACTTCCACAGAGGCCAAGCGCTGCCAATATCAACCAGGCAAATTTCCAGTTCCTAGTGACACCAAGCAAAATTTCTAGGTCATGATTCTGTTTAACATTCTCTTTGGGATACACCAAAAATATGCTAATGTTTTCACTCATGACCTGACAAGATCTCCATACATTCTTTAATTAATATAACCTACAAAGGTGGAAATTCATCTACCAAGTATGAAATCAGTGAATAGCTTTGCTTTTTCCCCAGGTAACTGGCAACAGCCACAGATGTGGCCCATAATACAAAGCACTCACATGCATATTTCCTTTGTATGGATGAGGCCCCAAGTGCATCACCAAAGGGTTCCTATAAACATAGCAGGTTCTCTTTCACTGTCTTCAGATTAGTAACTCTTGTATCACAAGGTGCCTGTGCTGACAGTGCTCTTATCAGCCCACATCCAGCTCAGTATTTCCTGTTATATAACAGAATCTAAAGACTTCTGGAGCCATAGGCAGCATAAACAAAGTCAGCCATTATAAGATCCAATTAAATGTGTTTCCTACTATCCATCCAGAACTTCTCATGGAATTACAGTTAAGGCTTTGTCGGAATAGTTCTCTGTTCTATTTACCTAATGTAGTCCATAACGTGAAGAAGATTTCAATCATGAGACTACAGAGATGCTTAGCAAATTGTAGTTATTTTATTTTTTACATACACTGAAGAAGTAAAATGGTCATATGGAGAACAACAGAACATTGATAATAAGTCTGTAAACCATTAAAACCAACAATATAGCAGATGAGCTCAAGCTCAAGCCCTTATGAACTGGCAGCCTCGAACTAATCAACACCCTTTATATGTGAGTTGCAATCTAGCTTTCAGGCTTAATGTGAGGGTGATATGTATTTTCAATGCATATTAGGCAAAGTAAATTCTCACTCAGTTGATGATGTGGGTGACAGTGATGTCCCTGAGGATAATAATGATGATGTTGATAATGATCATGGATGGCAGTAGCTTCTTCTTAAATTTATTGGACTTTTTTCCTGACATTGATCAAGAAAGTTTCAAGCATACAAAAATTTGAAAACTTACTATGAAAGCTTTAACCATTACCTAGATTCTACTGAACATTTGTTATATGTCTATCAACTTTTATGTCCTTCTATGTATCAAGTAAGTTGTTTAATTTCTAATGCATTTCTACTATGTAGAAATTGTTACTCATCCTCTGTGCACACAAATAACTAGAGTTCAACTTTTTTCTTTTAATATAAAGGTTGTATATATTTAGATGTGCAAACCATATATATAAATCCACTGATCATTAAGCATGGCTATGGCACCACAAGGACATTATCTTCATCCTCTGGAATTATACTCTATCTTTCCTTAGTCAATATATGTCTGGCTACATGCACACACACACATACACATACACACACACACACACACACACCCTAAGTTATGTCAGCTTCATCACAAATTAGTTTTGTCTGCTCTAGAAAAATACATAGGATAGTATTTTGTGTAAGGTTTTTATCTCATTCTCATAGAATTTTATTTTTCATAACTCAACGCTTTGACATTTATCCACACTGCTAAATGAGTCAGTACTTTGTTCTTTTTGTGCTGTGTGGTATTCTATTGCATGAATGTATTACAGATGGCTCTTTAGATCTATTGATGAACACCTGGGTATTGTCAGCTTGGAGCTATTATGAGGAAAGTTACTGAAAATATTTTTGAACAAGCATTTTTATGGGAATGCTTGTCCTTTTGTCAGGCCTTGAGGACATAGGGATTGGCCATCTCCTGAACATTCCTATTCCCCAGATACCTACCATAATATTGAACAGATAATGCACACACACACCTTCCTCCAGGCACACATGCGTCAGCAAGGTCAGCAAAAGAACAAAACAAAGATGAGTGTTTGGCTACCATAACAAGAGCACAGATAGATTTCAAAGACTTGGCTGTTTCCCCATGATTTTGTCAAAAATTTCCAGGCTTATTCCTAGAATGAAATGAAATTCTAGTTGCACTTGTTATCCAGTCTATTGAACAAGATGATCTTATAACATTACTAACTTTAAGAAATGTTCTGCAATGGTGGGCTAGAGTAAAGGACTCAGTGGTTTAAACAGTTTAGGTGCAGGTAATATTATATGAAATATTACATGGACTGTGAGTCCATAGAAATGGCTTTAGGTATGCTGGTAATGTCACACAGCCGCCTATGCTTCTATGCTGCATTATGATTTTTAGCCCTTACTTCAAAGTGCTATGATGGGCCATTAGAAGTGGAAATCTGTTCACTCCCATCTACTTGGGATTTGGAGTGGATGCCCTGTTTCAGAAAGAAGACTCCGTAGAGATGGGAGACCTGAGTTCTGCACTTTGGAAAACCCATTAGGGCTGCATGATGGTTTCAGCTTTCCAGCAATGAAATGAAGACAGGAGATCCAATGACTATTAGAGTACAACAGGAACCAACAATGGTAATTTAAAGATGTTGTCTCAATTGATCTCAGAAATCAAACACTGAGATTCTCTGTCACCTTCACTTTTGCATCAGCATTGTCGAGCCATGAGGATCTCACCTCAATTCCACAGTAATTGGAGGAGTTACTTTCACTTGTGCTTGATTGAGCTGAACATTCAGATAACTCTCAGCCCCCATGGTCACACATCTGGCATACTGGGATTCTACTTGGGTTGGCCTGAATGTAGAATTGATGATCTTCAGCCTTTCAGTTGAGCCTGTGGCACACGCCAGACATTTGGGGGCAGTTAGCAAGTACACATTAAGAGTTATTGCTGCTAGGGACAAACCGCCTCCACCTAGAGCCTCCGCAACATGCTGGCAAGGGCAGAGTGCTTCTAGCAGAGCAGCCATAGAAATCTCTGCATTTCCTGATGTGAGAGTCCAACCATGCTGTTGAGCCCTGGCCCCTAATGCATAAAGCTGCAGCTGCTGCTCAGGAAAAATATTGCTGATTTTGCAACAGAGTTTCTGCCCTTACTAAGAGCTCTGAGAAGATCATCAGTAGGCAGTTCAGTGTTTTCACTCTTTTTTTTTTTTTTCTCTTCATCTTAGATAGCAAGATTTCATTCTTCTAATGATAAACATGTTTGAAATCCAATAACATTATCTGATGAATATTCACTATACAACTTCTAAAATTACATTTATTAGCACATGTTAATATGGCATAATACTGGTGTTTAGAGAAGTTAATGCATGCGCTAAATGTATTTTAATCAACTTCAATGTCATCAACACTCTCTCTTCTTCCTCCTACTGCAATAATTCGGCGTCCCCATCTCTAGAACTTTGCCATCTTAATCAAGATAGGCATAGGCAATGTGGAGATGAATAAAATAATCCACATGGTCCTGTTAAAGGTAACTTCCCAATAAGGAAGTAAAAGGTGTCCATGTACCCATGAAAAGTGAATAGCTATCAGAGGTTCTCATCTCACTAGAGATGAGTAAAACTCTGAAATGTTATCAACCATTCATTCCAAAGGGAAACACGAAACATACATTTATATTGACTCATCAAATATTGATGTGAATTTTCAAGTTAATGGAAAGCTGTGTTTTCTAATGGGGGGGGTAAGAATTTTTCCTCAACTACACAGAATTAACTTACAGAACTGTAAAAAATTAGTTATTTTGCATTGCTGTTACTTCTGTAGAATTTATTAAATTGTAAAACAGTCGAAAAATGATGAAAAGTTGAATTCAATTAATCTGCACCAAATAGTGGACTTAGTGTAGCTTTCCATGAAAAAGTAAGATTTTTCTCTATGTTTTTGTGAAGAAAGGTATTTAAACTCATTAAGGCCTATGTGCTGGCATAGAGTGAAACACCATGAAATCCTCCTGAGTATCTTAGAAGATGAGCTAGTAGCATTTCACTTTATGATTAAAAACCCAACTAGTATATCACACAACACAAAGTTGGAGAACTAAGATGAATTTAAACGTCTGGGCGATGATGCCAAAGACTTGCCCCCCCCCCCCCCCCCGCAGGACGCTGTCTCACAAAGAAATCAAGGCCAAATATAGGGAACAGATGTGATAGCTCTATGCTGTGCTATAGTGCCTGTGCATCTGCATAATACCAAATAAGGAGAATTCCTTCTTTGCTTGTATACCTCTTAGTATGTCCTAGACATTGGGCTTATATGGTTCTTAAGGTATCAAAAGCTAGGCATGGTGGTATGTGCCTATCCTCTCAGGCATACTGTGGAAAGTGCAGGTGATAGAATCTCAAATTCGAGCTCAGCCTGGGGAAATTAGCAACTTAGTGAGATTATCTCAAAATTTTGAAATGTAGAAAAGGGCTGGGAATACAGTTCAGTACAAAGCTCCGGGTTACAATCACCAGTATTGCCCTGTTACACACACACACACACAGAAGAGACTGTAAAACTTTTCGTAGTAATTACACCTAATATTCCAACTTTTAGTAGAGGAAAAAAGCATAGCATATATAATAGAGAGAAAATAAATTAAGATCAGCATCTGCTTTAATAGCTCTTCTTCCCTTTTATCCAGTCCTATCCTTGTGAGCCATGAATTTTTTCTGATAAGTTGTACTAAGGTATAACCACTGCCTCTGTTGAATTCTTTTTGACTTTCAAGTAGCTTTCTAATGTTTTATAATTTTAGATTTATATGGAATTTGCAAAGATAACATACACAACTCTTTTCCCTATTGTTAGTATCTTAAATTTCCATAGCACAATTGTCACAATGAAGACAATGACTCTAATATGTACTGTTGTCTAAACACCAGACTGTGCTTGGATCTCACCAGGTTTTCCTCTAAGGTGCATTCTTGGGCTCCAGGGTCAAGTCCAAGTATCTAATTGACAGGCCTCCTCTGTTCTGGGGAAGTTTCTCTGTCTCTCCCTACTGTCCATATCCTTTTTTAAAATTAAATTTGTATTGCATTGAATAAGAAATAACAATGTTACAGTTTCAAAACACATTAGTAGTACTTTTCCAGTATTTGATACAATGCATATTGTTGTCCTCCTAGTAGTTATACAGAACTCAGGGTATAGACGTGATAATTTTTCTAATCATCATTGGTACAAAAACATTTCTTCTCATTGAACTAAGAGAAAGTTGTATACATAATCCAGTGTTCAATAATTGCAGTGGGTTATTGGCAAAATCGGCAATGATGGACGCTGTTGATTTAAGCCTTTTACAGCTAACCTAGCTTTATGTTTTATGCCTCGTGGTTAAACTATTCTGGGTGGTTGAGGGCAGGTTAAAGCAAGACCTGTATAGCAAAGTATGTAAGTTTTGTATTTCCCAAGGTCAGTCAAATCCCTTCATGGTTTGCTTTGAAACCACATACAGTGCTTTGTAGAACTGTTGTTGGTTTTAGCCATCTGGATGAGTCACAGCCTATCCATACCCTTTAGACTGTCCAGGAATGCTGTTCCAATACCCCGCTGAATGGCTGCTCATCTAGGTGGTCTGTTACTTTTTCTAATGATCACACTGGAAAAATCTAATCTTATTGTGGTGAAGTATTACATAGGAGAGGTTCCTTTATATCACATGCGATTGAGAGTCCACTACCAGGGGTGTCCATGGAGTCCACTAGTGGTACCACCTTCATTACACTGTGATTCCTCAGGATTTTGAAAGAAAACCTCAGAATTTGCTCAAGAGTTTCATAACTAGCTTTGCAGATGTGAAGTTTAGAGGTGGGCAGTGCCCTCTGCTGTGTCCTCTGACTCTCCGCCCCAGCCATGAGTCAGTAATCTGGCTTTCTCTGTAGACAGTGTCCTTTTCCAAACAGGAAAGGACAAGCAAAACCGCCAACCTTATTAAATGATGTTTGCTTTATACCTGCATAGGCCAGGCCAGGGCAAGCACACTGGTTTCAAATAGTTTACAAAGAAGCTCTGCTAACTCATGCCTCACCCTCCAACACTGAGTCTTGCAAACAAGGAGAGCATTTAGGATACACAGACCCACCACAGTCATGTAAAATCCACAAACAAATTTTGTAATTGAGGAGACCAAGCTGGGTTGCAGAAATGTGGATTTTCCCAGACTTTCAGGCTCATTTGAAAGTCATTCGGCTTTGTAGGTACCTCTGCTCCTCTCTTTTGTTGGATGAAAGGGTCACAAGTCACCCTGTCCTCCATGAATTCATGTGGTGAAGGTGTTTTCTGAAATGCATGTAAAATAGAATCAGAACGGAATCTCTTTTATTTTTTTAAAGTTCACATAGACAACCTACCTAAAGGCAGTTTTTCTTTATAAATAGTCCAACTATTAAGTGGGAAACTAAAGACTGGTTTGCATGCAATATGTCATAGAAAACAAAACTCTTTATTTGTAAGTGAGTTTATGAGGGGCAAAAGAACAAAAGAAAAAGAGGATATTTTGCCATGCATTCTCTAGCTGGTTTAAAGTGGGCCATACCATCTTCCATTTAAGAGAATTGTGCAGTTCACAGGCTTCCATGGAAAAGGTAGGGCCCTGTCATGAGTTATCAAAGCATAAGATTAGACTGGCTGTGCCCTGCCTGACTTCTCCCACTGGGATGATCAGGAAGAGGAGACCATGTATATATAAATGGCAAAAATTGCTGCCGGGAATGACAGCTTCATTAGACACATTTCCCTCTAGCATTCCTAGATGGACCATGTTTGAGGCTGTCAGTAGAGACTAAGAAGTCCTGATCAGATACAACTGTGTAATCAAATATTACAGTATTGGCCAATATTGTCTTCAGCTCAGTGTGCTAGTTCCTTTTATCTCCTTGCTGAGAGAAAAAAAAAAAAATACCTGACGCCAAATTTAAGGGAGAAAGGTTTATTAAGCTCAATGATGGTATAGGTTTCAGTCCATAATCAGCTAGCTGCAAGGCCAGGTGGCATGGCACAGGGGCATTGCAGAGAACTCATGGTGCTCACATGATAGCAAAGGCAGCAAAAGGGTGGATCTCTTATACTGTACCCAAGCTGTCAGGATTAGGGTAGTGCCAAATCAATCAGTGGAGACATTTGCTAATTACTCACACTTAATCCTAGCACTGACTGTATCACAAAACAGCCACACACTTTAAATTCAGCCACCTCTGAAAAAGCTCCATCTAAAGCATAAGTATGAGGCTTTGGGGGTGGGGTACTAACCGTAATATTCATGCTTGGCGCAGTGAGCAGGTCAATACTACTGGATAATTTCCCTCGTGAAAAGCATTGCACTTTGTCCTCACTGGCATAGACATGTCTTCTGGATATGGATTGTCTTTCCTGTACATAATGTTTCTGCAGAAACTACTATCCATAGACCCACTGTCATGGAATTCCACATAATGCTGTATCTGACCAAGGAACACGTTTTATGTCCAAAGAACTGAGGCAGAGGGCACATGCTCTTGGGATTCACTACTTTTACCATGCTCCTCCCCATCTAAAAGCAGCTGGATTGATAGAAAGGCAGAGCTGTGGCCTTTTGAAGGCACATCTAAGTTACAACAGCATTCAGGGCTGAGACAAGGTTCTTCAAAAGGCTGCATGTGCTTTGAATTAGTGACCACTATATAGCACTGTGTCTCCCATGGCCAGGATTCATGGGTCCAGGAATCAAGGGGTGACAGTGGGAACGGTGCCACTCACCATTATCCCCAGTGATCCAGTAGCAAAAGGGCTGTGACCTGTTTCTGTGACCTTAGGTCCTGCTGGCTTAGAAGTCTTAGATCCACAGGATCAGGGCTTGTGCCAGGAAGCACCACAAGGACACCACTGAACTGGAACTTAAGACTTTCCCCTTGGTCATGTTGGTCCCCTTATACCTCTGAAGAGTCAAGAGGAAAAGGGCTTCACAGCGTCGTCAGTGGTGGCTGATGGAGGCTAGCAAGGGGAAATTGGATGGCTGCTCCACAGCAGAGGTTAGAAAGCATGTATGTGGAATGCAAGAGGTCCCTTAGGGGACCTACCAGTATTACTATGAGCTGTCATTAAAGTCAGCGGGTGCCTAGAACAAGCTAATCCGGGCAGAATGACAAATGGTCTGGAGCCTTCAGGAATGAAGGTGTTGGTCACTTCTTCTCCAGGGGAAAGAAAGAAAACAAGATCTGCTGATGTATTTGTGGAAGGCCAAAGGAATATAGAACAAGTAATAAAAGAAGGCAGGTACCAGATATGTCCTGGTGATCAGCTACAGAAGCAGGGATTGTAACTGCTCTATTTCTCTCCTGATATTCTAATACAATATAATGTTAATAGAGGTAATACTGGTTCTTAAGTATTGTTAAACCTATGTGACAGTATTCAAGGTCTTAAAGTTGTAGCTATTACTGATAAAACTGCTATGAGACTCCTTGGTAATCCCGTCTTTGCTTTCCACTCCCCAGGCATTCATATGGAATATTAAGATAATACAATATATACTACTTATATAATACATAATTATATATAATTAAATGTATAATATATAAATTGTATAAATACATATAATTTATGTACTATATGAAGAATAATATTTCATATCAAATATGAGCATCACCAAGGAAAACTTTCTAGTCTAGGGAATGAATTAGTGCATTGCTGTAAGTAGGTAGGATAGTTACAGCATAGTAACCATAACTATGAGCATGTCTTTTATATCTGGCGACTGGTTTAAAGAAATGTGTAAGGCTGCCATATTGACAGGTGGTGGACAGTGGTGGTTTACTGATTATGTCAACTTGAGGGTGTCAGCTAGGTGGCTCTTGGCCTGGGTAGGATACAAGGGAAATGAGGAAGGAAAAATCTGTTTGTTTCTTTGAAGGAATCCAGTCTTTGTCTTTGCCTTGTATGCCATCTCCTGGGTCCCAGCATAGGCTCTTTGCCTTTGGGCATAGATGTCAGCCATCTATACCATATCCGTTGGCTCCCTGATACAGCATCACACAGGACCATGAAGTGAGCTCTAGGCTTTTGACTGGTTCCTTCAATTTCCAGTGGGTAAACAGACCCTCTACATTCTTCCTCATTCCGCTCTCCTGTAAATGCTTATGCATTCGTATGCATTCTGTTTGTCTATTTCACTAGTAAAACGTAGGACTGACATATTAGCATATAAACTGATTGGAGTGGAGTGTTCTTAGAGACCAACTTGGAGCAAACTGCTGAAGTCCTCTTTCACAGAACAGTATAAATGTTAAAGTCGATATCAGTAGGTTCAAATGTGTTAAAGAGAAACTCTCTAATTAAACTACATTTTTGTTGGAAAAGATCCTGTCCTAACATTTACTGTAACTCTAATCCATTGTGATTATGGAATTCTGGACTATGCATACAGCTACTGTCTCTTAGTTCAATGTAAAGACATTTTTTTGTACCAGTGGTGATTAGAAAAATTATCATTTCTGCACCCTGTGCTCTGTATGACTACTGCAGCACAGCAATGTGCATTGTATCAATTATCAGGAATGTACCACTAATGTGTTTTAAAAATATCTCGTTTTTATTTCTTATTAAAAGTAATAAAAAAGATTTTTTAAAAATGCATTGAGAAATGATCATCTTATTATTAAGTATATATTTAATTGTACCCAATTTTAAAAGTCTGACATATTTATGCAACAATAAAACCACTAAAATTAAGACTAATAGCATACATATCCATCGCTGATAAAGATTCTGTGAGACTCCTTGGTACTCTCATCCTTATTTTCTACTACGGGCGACCATGAAGCTTCTTTCTATTACTCTAGTTTCCATTTTCTATAGGTTATATAAATGAAGTGACGTATAATGTATTTTTTTAATTAGGATGTCTTCTCACACTCAGCGAAATTAATTTGAGATTTCTACATATTGTAAGATAAACAAGCCAAGAAAGCAAATTTCTTTGCTGAGTAAGTTTGTCTCAATCATTTGTTCATTTATCTGGCTTGGGGTATTTCAGTTCTTTCCACTTGATGACCATTGAAAATTTCCATGAATATTTTTTTTTTCTTTTTGAGACAGGGTCTCGCTATGCAGTTGAGGCTGGTCCTGAGCTCACTTTTGTAGCCCAGGCTGGTCTCGAACTCACACCGATCCTCCTGCCTTAGCCTCCCTAGTGCTGGGATTACAGGCATGCGCCACCACGCCCGGCTTTCCATGAATATTTAGGGGAATAGTATTTAGTCTTTCTATAACAGTATTTACTATCTATAACTGACACACTTAATGGTGTAAGTATATCAGTTATAGACAGTAGTGCAAGTTTCCTATTCCTAATTTGATGAAAATTTCTTAAATCAAGAATGGATTAGGGGGCCAAGAAAAATAGCTCAGCAGATTAAAGTGCCTATAAACAGGTGCAGGGGCCTGAGGTTTGATCCCTGGCCCTGCCGTGCCAAGCCCAACACCAGCATGCTAAGACTGTAATTGAGACTGGGTGTGGTGGCATGTGCCTATAACCCCAGCTCTTGGGAGGCTATAAACAGAAGGATCATTATGAGCCCGATTTACTAGTGAGATCCTGAACACCCTGTAGACACTCCCCCCACCCCCCAAAAGAAGAATGGATTAGGACCCTTGTCAAATTTCTGCTGTACCTGGGATCATTTATTCAAGGTAGAGAGTAAGTTGGTAGGCTTTTTATCGAACCTTATTGCTTTTTAATTAGCATTGAGAGTAATTATTTTAAAAAAAGAAAGTACTTATTGATGATATTAGGTTTAAAATTAGCATCCTGTTTTTTAAAATTTTTCCTGTTTACTTTTTATATACCTTCTTGGGATTGTTCGACTACACCTATATGATTCCATTTTGCCTGTTTTGGTGCCTGCATCCAGCTATGCTACTTGCTTTATTATTTTCATAATGTCTTCAGGATGTGTCTTGAACAGACCACGTTTTCCTTCAAGTGATACGGGCCACTGTATGTGGTGTGAGAGCATCATTATGTGTCCTTCCATTGCTTGCCTCCTACACTGGTGCTGCTGTTCTATATTATGCACAATAACTAACCTGGGCAAAAGTGAATGAAAAATGTGAAATCCGAAAGGAATAAGTGAAGGAAGGAATAAAGAGGAGGGAGGGAGGCAGGGAGAGAGGGAAGAAAGGGAGGAGACAGACAAACAGAAAGAGAAAAAGAGAGAGAGAGAGAAATCACAGTATAGTTCTAACCTCCTATTTGAAAATAGGAAAAGGACTTCTGAAAAATAGATTTTCATGACACAGTTGACAGCAATATCTTACAGTTTAGCTAATGTCATTGGTAAAACCTGAAGTAAAATGACTTAAGTGTCTCATTGTCTTTATTCATCCCTCTTAATAAAACTGATACATTTTACTAAAAACTGCATCAAAAATTAATATGGCAGATGTGAAACCTCTGCCCTTATGAAAGAAGGCTGGCCTGCAAGCTGTACATGGGTAGCTGTGGGGGTGTGGGTGGTTCAAGATGGCTGGTGCCATTCCTTCAATCACAGAACTGGCTCACTCTACTTCAGTTATCCATACGAACAATGAGGCTTGTGATGAATATCTATTTTTTTTCCTAGAAGTCTTGAATTTTGATAATTTTGCAGCCAATATACTAGTACCCAATAAAACTATAAGAAATGAATCTTCCATGACTTACTCTGGGGGATCTCCTTAGAAAGGACGCTTGGAATCTTATGCCTGGATTACTTTGGATTTCTCCCCAGGAGCCTATTTTTTCTTTGCTGGTTTCGCTTTACTGCTTCTTTGTATACTACCATTGTGACAACTCATAAACAGGAATGTGATTGCATCATGAACCCTGAGTCTTTCTAGCAAATCACCAGAGCCAGATATGGTCTTGAGAAGTCAAGATGTAAGATGACTGTGACTGAAAGCAGCAGTTGCTCCTGAGTTTGCTGGGATTGCTGTGGGACACATGCAAAAGATGCCTTCCAAAAATCTCAGCGACTCTGACTTTCAAAACACATGTCACACTTACTGTGGAAAATAACAATTTTGAACAAGAGTATATCCACAAACATGCATAAAGTAAATACAAATAGTTTACAGATATAAGTGAAGGTTTTCCTTCACTCCTATACTTTCCAGGCATGATACATGGTGATACCTTATGCCAAGATAAGGAGGATGAGAAGGGTGATGAAGGTGAAGTCAATAGCAGAGATGATGGCGATGATAATAATAATAAAAGGAAACACTACTTAGGTCTTTGTGATTAGCACCAGAAACTATTTACCACCTCTACAACAAGCCAGTGAAGGGAACGTTATTATCACTCCTTTTTTTTGGTTGCTGAAAATATACTGAGGCTTAAAAAGGTTACTCAATTGGTTCAAAACCAAAATGTTGGGGCTGGGGAGATAGCTCAGTAGAATAAGTGATTGCCTGGCAAGCAGAAGGGCCTGAGTTCAGTCTCTGATTCTGAAAAACAACAACAAAATGTTCACAAGTGTTGGAGGCTATATTTAAAGCCAAGTTCATGTGGCTAGATGGCGGAGCCCTAATCCCAATGCCCACAGGAGGATATCACTGTGTATTTATCCAATTTCTCTATTTTCTTTCCTATTCTTTTTTTCCCCCTACCAGACATCAAACTCCAGACCTCGCACTTGCCGGGAAGTCACTTAAGCTGAGCTGTCTCCTTGGCATCTATGTTCTTTCTTTAGCTTTATACCCATCACACCAGATTCATGTCTTGAATTTTTACAATTCTGTGTTTCAGACTCATTTGCAAAATTCCATGCAGACTCCCTGCTTCTTTCAGCTAGCACTGTTGCTAGGTAGCAGATGTACATTTTGTTTCTTTACTATTTAATGTAAGCTGTACCTTGACTCCCTTTCATGTAAGTGGTCTTGTATCATGTTAAATAATTTTCTAAGTATTGATAAAGTCAGATTTCATCAATCCCCCTTAATAAAAAAAGAAAGCAGGCTGCAGTAAAGAGAGAAGAACAAGGGAGTGTGAATGGAGTCTGGAACTCAGCTCTCAGAAAGCTAGGACTACACAGGCTTGTGAATGAGTGTGAGAGTGCACTTCCTGGGTGCGGCATGTACTTAAGGCACTGCACTCAAAACTGCCTGAGAAAGTTGCTCTTCACAATATTTTAGGAGATAGAATTATATGTCAAGGGACACATGTTGAAAGGTGCACAGAAACAGGAGACTGAGCCAGGAGTTGAAGGATCTGAGGCTAAATCCTAGAACAAAAGGCAGAATAGACAAAAACAACTACATTCAATCAGCTAGAATAGCACTTATTCTCTTGGCTTTTTAAAATTATTTTATTATGAAACAGTCAGTGCATAGCTGTGTTGGACCTTTGCCATGTAAAACCACTGTATGGTTGTTAATTATGTAACAAAATACATAGGGCCCACAGATCTGAGTGTGGGCTGAGTCATTCTTGATGACTGCTTTAGCTGTCTATACAGCAGCACTTTCAAGGTCTCCTCTAGATAGAGCCCAGCATGATCCTGCATGCCTGTCATAGCAGCCCCTGGGAGACAGAGGCAGGAAGACCGATGAGAGTTCATGGCCAGGCTGGGCTACATGGTGAGTTCAAGGCTACTCTGAATTGCACAATGAGACCTCAAAAAAAAAAAAAAAAAAAAAAAAAAAAAAAAAAAAAAAAAAAAAAAAAAAAAACAATCAAACATTCCCTTCAGATAAGATAAAGATCAGAAGTTGGCAAACTTTTGCCATGAAGGAGCAAAGAGCAAAAATATTTAGCTTTTCAAGCCCTGCAGTCTCTCCCTCACAGTTACTCAACTGTGCGCCAGTTTATTAGGAGATCACCCAGACATAATATATGATGGTGGGTGGGGCCAGGTTCCAGTTCAACGCATGAAAACAGTCAGTGAGCCACTTCCCAACACCTGTTCTACATATGGGTGTCCGTATCAGGTGAGGGGATCCACTCATCTCATTTTCTTGGGAACTTTCCCAGCATTTCTCTGGAAGTCCTATGGCTCATAAAAGCCATAAATCCAAGGCACACTGGGCAGGGTGGTTACCATAAACCATTAGGTGAGTGTCTTGGTTGCTTTTCTCTCATGTCTGAGACAAAATACCCAATGCCTGAATTAAGGAAGAAAGGGCTTATGGAGCTCGCAGGGTTTTTTAGAAGTTTGAGTCCATAATTAAGTGGCTGCAAGGCAGGGTGGCTCATGGCACAGAGTCAACACTGCAAGGCAGAAGAAGATCTAGAAGAAGAAAACAATCCTCACTTCCTCCCTTACGCTGCAAGCAGGCTGCCCACCCTAGGACGGGTAGAGCACTCACAGCATCTCTGAGCCCTCCTCTTGTACAGGATGAGGATGTTTGCAAGGTGAAGAGCCTTTTCCCTGGCTGAATCACTGCCTTAAATTTCTAAACTTCTCAAGTGAACACTGCGAACCTACCACTAGAATGAGTTATAGTAATAACCTGCAGTGTTCCTGGAATACATATTATACCAATACGAATGCCCTCTCCTCTCTTGAAATTGTCTCAGTGAAACTTGTATCCATTAGGATAAAGTTGTAAATGGCACTTGCAATCTGTAAACCCTCAAGCATCATGCACAACGTGGGAAAGGAACCAGAGCTCAGTTCTGTTCCCCATTTCTGCATGGGGACCTTTCCCATCTCTCTCGTCATCCAACAGGGCTGCACACGGAGTGTTGGCAAAGTGTCCGCCTATCTCAGGAGATGAACCACAAGTGGAAGAAGAACTGC
>PVJA010046216.1:0-15234 GCA_004027025.1 Myocastor coypus | reverse complement strand
CCAATCACCATCGCTCGCACAGTCAAATCTGATTAGTTACTACATCGGTTGCCAGGCAAAAACAGATTACAGCTAAATTGCTTTTCGCCGCAGGACAACCCGGAAGCAGGAAGCCGGCGCCATCTTTTGGGAGCGGCTCATGCTGAGGCCCTCAACAGTCCCGTACATAGACAGTGACCATGATGCTTACTGGTCTCCAGGTGTCACTTGTGGGATTGAGCTACTGCTATTTCCTTGATATCCTCACTGTAGATCCAGACAGAATCATGGCTCATAGGATGCAGGTGAAGTCCATTTAAAGAATATGCTGATGGACATATTCGGTTGCTGTACATAAAAGAATAGTTGAAAGACTGCTTTTGTGTACTTCTTTTTCTCCTGTGTTTAATTATTTGCCCTATTTTGTGGGTTCTTTCCATTTTCCTTCATGGAGTTGTGGTCATTTTGATCCTTCTCTAGGATATCTTTTAGTAAACTATGCAGGATTGAATCTCTGTTTCCCCACTTTAAAAGGCTGGGAACAATGCCTTTCTGGGACTTACGGCCAATGATGCTTTAACTTGACTGCTTACCACTAAAAGTATGTCTTTTTCTTTCCAGAAGGCAAAGACCTCAGAAGAAGACCGCTAAGGATAGTCATGACACATTACCCAGACCCTCCGGCGGAGACCTCTATCACCAAGTTCAAGGATCAAGACTTTAACACTCTGCAGGACCATTGTCTACATAGCAGAAAGTTGTTTGTGGATGAGACATTCCCAGCTGAAGCTTCTTCCATAGGCCAGAAACTACTCCAAGGAAAAAACCTTTCCAACCTGAAGTGGCTGCGGCCAAATGTGAGTAAGCCCTTTGAAGCACAAGCAGCTCTGGGACCCGTGGAGCAGCACCCATGACACCCCAGAGTGAAACGAAGATAGGCCCAGGACAGTATTCAGAGATGGCCCAAACCAAGCTATAGGGAAAATAAGACTGTTGTACTTCCTCTGCTATAGTGTTGCATCTGCTCAGTGCGATGGAAAATCCCTGCACCAGGTGTAGGACCTGGACCCTTGGCCTCCAGTCCAGTCCTCATCCAGAACTTGCCATTAGATTAAACAACCTCAATTCTTTCAAAGGAAAAAAAAACGGAAAATCATGGGGACCACGTAATAGCTGGTCTTCAGGGTCTCACCTGGTCCAGAATTGAGCCCATCTGTCAACTGTCAAACCTTTATTATCTCTAGGTGTCAATGTCTTTATAGTCCCCTTTTCTATTAGAATTTACTCAAAGGAAATATATCATGTGAGTCATGTATACTGTGGGATAAACTTAAATAATTGTCTAGCCTTCTGTTTCACATTCACATTCTCAATCTTGTAAAGGCTTGATCACCCAAAAAAGAATTTTAGGCATGCACTGTAAATTTAGGAAGACACTGTACTGCAGATTTCTGCTGGCCTATTGAAAGGCCCAGTTAGTACCTTGATTTTTTTTTTCTTCTTTTTAATTTTTTGACCAATTTTGCATGCTTGCGTCTCGTAATCTGAAAAACTAGTTTGGAGAGAAGTCTTTTAAGAGTCCATGGCATGGTCAGCAGGACGCAGCAAGTAGCAATCAGCAAGTCTGCCTTTCCCTTTTGTCCCATGCAGGCTAGAAGCCTGTTGGGTGGTGCCACTCACACCCAGAGCGGAGCTTCATTCTTCAGGAAATCCATCCAATCACACCTAGAACTGTAGTAATTCCAACCAGTGAATTAATTTATTATCACACATCCTTCATTCCAGTACCACATACCCTAGATCTAGCAAGCTCTGAAAAGCCCCCACCTTTCAGTATGTGAGGCTTGGCATGAACTTAGTTACAAGCCATAAAATTTTGCCCCTGGCTCCCAAGAGACTGATGTGTATCTCTTTATATAACAGCCAATCAGTACCTCTGTAAGAGTTGCCAGAATGCTAACCTTTTTGGCATCATTGAAAAGTACAAGCCCAAAGTCTTCTAAAGTCTTTAGGGCGAATTATTACCCTTGAGCACTGCACAAACGAAAAGAAAGATAAGCACTTCCAACAAACAATAGCATAAGATAAATATTCCGAATCACAAATGTGCAAATAAAGCAATAGAAAGGAGTGGGACAAAAGTAAGTCCCAAATCTACCATGGTAAACATGAACCCCACATTTCTATGTCCAGCATCCATGGAAATCTGTGGCAAGATGTGTACAAAAGATTGGGTGGCTCAATCCCTGTGGCATCATTGCAGGTGGCAGTCCTCATGTCTTCTCGGTGGGGCTGTGTTTGCTCATTCCTCACAGTCAATTAACACTCGTGGCTTTTCCAACCTTCTGGCATGCTCCCTGTACCTTTGGCTCCACTCTCACAGATTATCATATGGTCTTCTCAGGGGCACACAGCCTGGCCTCCCAGGCCTTCCTCTGAAATATGAATGGAGCCTTTCTGACCCTACAACTCTTGCATTATGCATGCAGCTAAAATCATCACGTGTGCATGTGCTGAGGTTCTCCTCCTCTTTTTGCTACAGGGACCAAGCACCTGATTTTCTGAGTACTATGTCCCCAGCCACTGGGAACAAATTCCCTAGGGCACCATTCTGGTGTGTGGTGCTCCAGAGCTCTCTTTGCCACATAACATCATATGCCTTTGCAATTTTGAGGTTGCAAAGGGTGGAGACCTGCTGGTTCTTATGACGTCCTCAACCTATCTTTTCTGTTGCCTGTTTCCTTCTCAGGAATGAAGTCCTCCCTGCTCCATCTTTTTCAGTCCAGAACTCTACCAAAGTTTTCTTTCTGGCCAAACTCAAAATATTTTAAATTATTTTGCTGGCTGTTTTCTCTTGAGTCTCAACATAAACCTGGCTAACAGTTCTCACTAATTACATTGCTACTGCCTCAAAATTAGAGTGTCTTAAAGCTTCCTTAGCCAGATCAATTATTTCACCACACTTATTCTTAGACAAATCTTTAGACGTGCTCAAAATACAAATTTCCTGCCAAAAGATAACACACATAGTCTGGAATCTAATGGCCAATGCAATCCTTGTCCTGCTACAAATAGTCTTCACTAGCAGCATTTCTTCAGTATTCTGATCTTCTCATTGCTAAACAGAATCTCCCATCAAGCACTCCAGGATGGTTTCTTCAATCACCAACACTGCACCTTTTCAAATTTTTCCCTAAATCCATTTCAATAGCTTCTGAACCACATGCCTAGCAAATGTCACAGCAGTGATCCCACTTCTCTTTCCTACTTGCTTTTCTCATTGCTAGGACAAATACCAGGCACCCATAAGTTAAGGAAGAAAAAAAATTATTTCAGCACAGTTTGTAGGCATTTGAGTCTGCGGTCAGCTTGCTTGAACATAGGGCATCAGGGCAGAGGAGCATCACAGAGCAGAAACAGCCCACAGCACAGCAGGCAGGAAGCAGCAAGAAGTAAGCCTGCTTTTCATTTCATCCCATCAGTGAAACAGATGCCTTTTAGGTAGTGCAGCCTCATCCAACGTTGGTCATCTTCTCTTCAGTAAATATATATCAGCCACACTCAGAACTATGCTAACTGTATTCACTGGACTAATTTAGTACTATACCACCTGCACCCCCATATCACTGACTCTAGTTCCAGTGAGCTCTTTACAGCCCTACCTATAAGTATTTGAGCTTTGGAGAGACATTTACATATAGCCCAAAACAAGGAGCCTTGCAGGTTTTTCTTGAACTATCCAAATTTTAGAGCATAAACCTCCACAGAAAATTCTCAGTATCCTCAAAATTTGCATAACCTCACCAGGAATGCTATTGATTCAAAGGAACCACATAAAAACCACACTAAAGATCCTGGTGACCAAACCTCCTATTCATGCCTCCAAAACTTGCTGGTGGAACATAAAACAAGAGAAAGCACTACCAAATTTAGCAAGCAAATGACAGCTTTTTCTGGAGTTACTGAGCACTACTTAAACACCAAGCTTTCTACTGCTCACCTTTATTAAGATCAGGTCAAGTTATTTAGTAAATGTATTTTCAGATATAGTGAGATGCTATGATATGCCTACAGTATCTGTCTATCTGTCTGTCTTCTTCTTGGATAATGACTTCCTGTAAGTTCTTGGGAAGTGGGAATCGTGACATCTAGCCCTGGAAGTGACAGGTTGCTTTATCTGAGTCAGTTACAGATTTGGGGAAAAGAAGGCATTAGTAAAGATTCGGTAGGGCCTGAGATGCTGCTTAGAGAAAGATGTGGGCATGGCCACCTTCTTTGGTCCCCTTTGTCAGCCATGGGTAGTAAGTGGCCAACAGCAAATGCCTTTTCTGGCTTTCATCTCCCAGGAAGCGCTGAGGAGGGAGAGGAGTGTAT
Organism: Myocastor coypus; assembly: GCA_004027025.1. Classification (NCBI taxonomy): domain Eukaryota; kingdom Metazoa; phylum Chordata; class Mammalia; order Rodentia; family Myocastoridae; genus Myocastor; species Myocastor coypus. The sequence continues at coordinate 10,881 of PVJA010046216.1, read as the reverse complement.
TTGAAAAATTCTGAAGGATCTTTACTTTCCCTTTTGTTATTTTCAAAACGTAAGATTCTTTTAGAAAGTGATGGGGTATTTTTCTTTTCACAAGGCTCTGAGGAATAGAAGTGAGACCATATTTATAGTCTTGAGCAATTTACAACATTTCTATTTAGAAAGGGTGAGAGTTTCTAATTATCTAATCTAGCAACATCCCAGCTTTTGGTGTCTTGTGGGAGTGGGGAGAAACTGAGGCAAACAGAAGCGAAATGACTCATGCAGAATCACACTAGGAATAAAAAATAGAGGCAGTTAGGTTTTCCCCATTGCTCTACTTATCCAAAAACTCACCTCCATTTCCCCATGTCATTTTTCATTCTAGTGTTTCCTGTTTGGAGGGCAGGGGTACTGGGGTTCAAACTCACAACTTTGTACTTGCCAGGCAGGCACTTGTATCATGGAGATATCTCCTCTGCCCCTCTAGTGCTTCTCTTAAAATATCACGTTTTTATTTTACCCTTTACACAATTACCAAAACTTTCATTGGTAAGTACTTTCCAGAGCTTGATGGATGTCTTCTCTTATTTTTGTCCTTTGTTCTCTAATTTTACGGAAAAAAAATAATGTTCACCCTGGTAATATGACTGGTCCAAGTGGATACATTTAGGAAAAGGACTCGGGATATAAATTAAGGCTCTAGACCTCACGCGGTGTATTTTACCCTGCATAAGCATGATAGTAGATTAAAAGGAAATTTTTTAGGATGGAGATGAATAGATAGATGAATGAATGAATGAATGAATGAATGAACTATCTCCCGTTGCCTTGCACAGGTTTCTAGCTTATTTGTGCAATAGCAAGTCCTCAGATTGACCTGTTTTCCATGTAGCATGGCCAAAGGAAAAGTTACATCTTCTTTGTCTCTTTTAAAAATTTTTTTTCACCTCTTCAATACTATGACATCCTTGACTGAAAAGCTTATATCTGTGCCTACCAAGAACCTTAGGAAAAGAGACAGTCACTCTGGTCCAATCCCAGCAGTCACAACCAACACGCTCAATACCAACCATGTGGCAGCCCTGGCAATAGGTGCTTTGATTCATTGAATGCTCAAGGTAATTCCGTGGTGAAGTCCTACCAGTAGCCTCATTTTGCAATAAAAAGCAGACACAGACTGTAGAGTGGCCTCCCCAGAGTCACACAGCTAGACAGTGACAAGGCTGAGATCTGAGTCTGGCTCCAAGACCTACATTCCTGTCACCATGCTACAGTTGTACCTGGGTCCATGAACTTAATTCTTCCCATAGTTCTGGTCACAAACTAAACTGGATGAGAAACAAATCCAATGTCCCCATGAAGTCAACGTTGAGCCTACCCATCAGTTTGATTTGGTTTTAACCCCAATTAATTTGTGATCAGAATCATGGGAAGACTTGAATGCATGAATTGAGGAGATGCCACATACTGTCCCCTGTAAGAAGACTCCATAAGAAGTGTGTATCATGTTCTGGACTTTTGCCTACTGGTCATAATATTTTGTGCACCAAGAGAATCTCTGATGTCACATGGGTAAACTGGAACCAGTTGCTCTCAGAAGTGGATCCTGAGAGCAACTGTGTGGATTCCATTTATACTCCACCCATCTTTCCACATTTTGTGAAAATAATGAAGATAAAAGTAGCACCTGTGCCTTATATGATTATTTTAAGAAGTAAGTAAGTATAATACTTTGGACAGTATATAACATCGTGGAGGCCTGTATTGAACAGTAGCTATGATTCCTGTGATTGACCAGGGAGGGCTTCTTAGAATACCATGCTCAGGTCTGTTCCTTGGGAAATTTCAGCTTTTCATCAGAAAGATCACTTTTAACTCTCAGCCAATTTTTAACAAGCTGCTTCCAAGGGGCAGATTGGTCAGAGGCAGCCATTAGGGAACAAGACTCCAGATGCCATGTCTTGCAGTTTTCCAGGGAGGGACTCAACAACCTAATAGGGAATGAGTTTGGATTTGGATGGTTGAATGAATGAACGAATGAATGAATGAATGAATGAGGAGGAATGACAGTCTGCACAATGTAGGCAGGAAGTATGCAAAAACGCCTTTGTTCTCATGTTCTACGTCCTATTGCTACCTTTAGAAGGTTACAATTCACTGTACAGCTTCTCAGAGTCTGTGCAAAAGTCTGATTGGTGCACCTTTACTTTCAACTGCGCAGTCACAAGGGAGATACCAAGGCTCCTTAGACTACCTCTACTTTAACCTGGTCTAGACAGCGGTGAAGCTCTATCCTCCAGGGAGCTTTAGACCACAGAGCCTGAGTACTGATTTTGGATTGGAAGATTCAGACATGACCAAAAATTCAGAGCCATGAGAACGAGCTTTCTGTCTGGTGCAGTAACATTGCTCTCTCTCTCTCTCTCTCTCTCTCTCTCTCTCTCTGTCTCTCTCTCTCTCTCTCTCTCTCTCTGTCTCTACCTACCTACCTACATTTTCATTCCTCTACTTCTTGTCCTCTTTCTCTCTGATAACCTAATTCTCTTTTGAAACAGAAGCTTGTTAACATTGTTCTTTCTTTTCCTTTCCTTATCTATCTATCTATCTATCTATCTATCTATCTGTCTGTCTGTCTGTCTGTCTGTCTGTCTGTCTGTCTGTCTGTCTGTCTATCTATGTATCCATATAGATATGTATCTATTTATCTATCATATATATATATATATATGGAAGGGTCTACAAGGTGTTCAGGGTCTCGCTACTAGATTTTTAAATTACTTTTTATAAGAAATAGCAATGTGACAGTATCAAAACACATGAGTATACATTTCCAATAATTGATACAATGCATATTGTTGTCCTCGTTATAGAGCATAGGATGTAGACATGAAAATTTTCTACTCACTGTTGGTACAAAAACTTTCTTCTCATTGAACAAAGAGAAAGTAGTTGTAAACATAATCCAGTATTCCATAATAGTAGTGGGATATTGACAGAAATATCAATGTTGGAATCTGCTAATTTAAGCCTTTTACAGCTCAGCATACTAATGTAGACTTACATTTTATGCCTCCTGATTGAACTATTCTGCTACGTGGTTAAGGGCAAGTTAAAGCAAAACCTGTACAACAAAACATGGAACTTTTGTATCTCCTAAGGTAAGCCAACTCCCCTCAGGATTCACTTTGAAACCATGTACAGTGCTTCATAAAACTGTTGACAGTGTCAACCATCTGGATGATTCATGGCCATTGCTTGACCAATTTGCTTTCTGTGAAAGATAGAGAGAATGTTTTCTCTCTACATGACTCTTCTTAGGCACACTGTATATCATCAATCCCTTTCCTCTGTGGTCCCATAATGTCCTTGAACAGAAAAATTTTGAAACCACTGAGTTATAGGATGTTATAGCACAGGTTCTCTTATGTTCTGAGTCCTCACTGACTTTGAAGGGCTAGGGCCAAAATGTTAGCAATCTGTGTAGCCCTTATCTTTCTTTAATATTTGTTCTGCAAACTTATGTTTTTCAGACTCCAGAGGAGAAGCTTCATGATACCATTAAGCTATAACATAGGTACTTGAGCTTAACATCATTGTCTTTCTGAATATCAAAGATCTTAGACTTAACTTAGAATTGATATTTTCCATAAATCTTTGATATTCTAATAAATCTTATGTAATGTTATAAAAACAGTTACACATTCTACACAGAAGTTTAGAAATCTAACCATATGCAAAATTGTTGCCAGTCAATCCTACGGCACCTTTCCAAGTCTCTTACTCTCATCTAAGCCCCTTTTTGTTTATTTGTAAACCAACCATGTACTTGAGAAAGAGTATAGCAGCAACGAAAATTATATTAGAAGCAGCACAACTCCAAAACACCAGAATGACAGGCATTCCAGGCATAGTTTCTCCATTACACACTGCTATCTTCAGTGTGGAAAACCTCCTGGAAGTTCCTAGGACCATAACCAAACCCATCCCGTGTATACAAGTGCATGGTGTTGCTCCTGCCGTGTCTCCTATCTCCTCTTCTTGCACGTACTTCATTGTTTAACGCTTAAGTCATGGTTTCCATTCAGCTGTGGTATGCCTTTCTATTTTTATTTCTTCTTTTGAGTTCTTACACTATGGAGAGTAGACTATCTTTACACATGGAGATCTGGATTATTTTACCTATGAGTATATCTTCAAGATACATCCACTTATGTATTAAGTCTAGTTTATAATTCTTTAAAGCTGCACGATATTCCATTATATAAAAATATCACAACTTTTTCGACTATTCTTCAGACGATGGACATTTAGGTTGTTTCAAAGATTTGGCTATTACAAATTGGGCTGCTATGAACATAGGTGCACAGATATCACTATGATATGATATTTTCAGTTTTTCTGGGAAAATTCCCACTAGAGGAATAGCTAGAATGAATGGGACTTCCAGTTCTAGTTTTTTTTCTTAATTTTAATTTAATTTAATTTAATTTTTTTCTTGTTTCAGAACCTTTGTTTATTCACTCATTTTTATGGCCGGCCCAGCTCGCCCCCAGGGCAGGGCTGGCGCAGCATGTGGTGCCGGGCATCGAACCGTGGTCCCTGAAGCCGTCCAAGGTTTTCCCAAGCAGGCACTTTAGGCCACTGAGCCATCCCACCGGGCCCCAAGTTCTAGTTTTTTAAGGAGTCTCCACACCACTTTCCATAATGGTTTCACCAGTCTGCATTCCCACCAGCAGTGGAGAAGTGTTTGTTTTTCCCCACAGCCTCTCCAATATTTGTTGTTGATTGATTGCTTTATTATAGCCATTCTTTCTGGAGTGAGATGGTATCTAAGTGTTATTTTAATTTGCATTTCATAAATGACTAGCAATGTAGAGAATTTCTTCACATATTTATAAGCTTGTTGTATTTGTTTCTCTGAGAAGTGTGTTCCTCTCAAATGCCCATTTCTGGTTTGAGTCTTTGAATTTGGGGACCCTAATGGTTTTTAGTTCTTTATAAATTCTAGATAGAAAACCTTTGTATGAACAATTATTAGTTAATATTTTTTTGAAACTTGTGGGTTCTCTTTTCAGTCTGTTGGTAATTTGTTTTGAAGTTCAAAAACTTCTTGGCAAGAGGAGGACCCAGTTGTTGATTCTTTCAAGTCTTAAACATGCATTTTGATTTTTATCCGTGCTCATTGCCTACCCTAATGACTTCAAGATTTCCTCCTCCATTCTCTTCCAGGACATTTAGTGTTTCTCCTTTAATATTTAGATCTTTAATCCATTTTGATTTTAGTTTAGTGGATGGTGATAGACCTGGAGCAAGTTTTTATTTATTGGCAAATCTAGAGACACTTTTTGCAGCACTGTTTGTTAAAGAGGCTATCTTTCTTCCAGTAAGCATTTTTGGCCCCTTTACCGAAGATAAGGTGGCTGAGTGTGTTTGTACTTGGTTCAGGATCTTCTAATCTATTCCATTGATCATCAGGTCTATTTTTTTGCTAATGACATGCTGATTTTATCATTGTAGCTTTGTAGTATAACTGTAGGTCAGGAATGGTAATGCCTCCTGCCTTATCTTTGTTGCCCAGTATTTTCTTTGCTGTTCTAAGTCTTTTCTGGTTCCAAATAAACTTTAGGAATGATTTCTCAAGGTCTGTGATGTATGTTGATAGTATTTTGATAGGAATTGCATTAAATCTGTATAACAGTGTAGAGAGTCTGGTCATCTTCTCAATGTTGGTTCTTCCTATCGAGGAGCAGGGATTGTCTTCCCATTTTCTGAAATCCTCTAGGATCTCTTTTTTAAAGAGTACTGTAGTTTTCATTGAATAGATTGTTTATTTCTTTAGTTAGGCTAATTCTTAAGCACTTCATTTTTTTAGTGATATTTTAAAAAGGTACTGTTTCTCTAATTCCTCTCTCAGTGTGTTTGTTATCTGTGTAGAAGAATGCTACTGACTTTTGTTTGGTGACTTTGTATCCTACTATGCTACTGAATTTGTGTATTAATCCTAGTAGAAACTTAGCAGAGTTTTTTGAGTTTTCTAAATGGAATACGATGTCATTTGAAAATAATGATAGTTTAACTTTTTCTTTACCTATTCTTATTCCTTTTACTTCTCTCTCTTGTCTAATAGCTGTAACTAATGTTTCCAGAATTATATTGAATAGGAGTGGTGATTGAGGACATCCTTGGCCTGTACCAGATTTGAGAGTAAAAGGCTACAGTTTTTCCCCCAATTAGAATTATATTATCTGTTGGATTGTCATAGATGGCTTTTATCAGATTGAAGTACAGTCTGTCTATTCCAATTGTCTGTAGGACTTTAAACATGAATGAGTGTTAGACATTGTAATAACCTTTTCTGCATCAATTGAAATGATCATGATTTTTGGCTTTGGCTCTACTGATATAATGGATTACATTTACAGATATACATACATTGAACCATCCCTGAATGAGTTCCCACTGTGTAGCCCTGCACTCTGAGGATGTATTTGTCAATGTGCAAGAAATAATGATAGAGGAACATTAACCAAATCATGGGAACATACACAGTGGAAAGCTGGAAGAGCTGTATGGAGAAGTCACCGAGGCTAATCCTGTGGAGTCCTAGTAGCGAACAAACCTAAAGCGCTTGTGGATGGTGTGTAAGAGATGGACCCTCAATGTGCCTAGACCCACCCCAGGAACTCTCACATGCCTCTTTTATGCTGAGTTCAATAAATGCCATCTACACTGTAGAATTCTCTGGTGCCCCTTTCTGAAATAAGCAGGTAAACATGAATGTGAGACTGGTGAAAGATGGGGCCTCTGAGGCTCAGTCAGGAGTGGGCCCAGATCTGAGTGTTGACAGGGAGCTTCTGCTCTCTGTGGCCCAAGGCTGGACCTGAGCCTATGGTTCAGAATGCCCATGTGGTTTTCTCAGGACATGCTTTTGTAAGAAAAGGTTTATTGCAAAACACGAAAGTACATTATTACTTGTAGAAAAGTGTCATTTAATAGAAGTATCCTATTCACTTTTGTTTTCTAGCACCAGAGGGCTACTTGCTAAAAGGAGCCTGAATGCTCCTTTATATTGTCCCCTCAGGTAGTTTACATTGATTGCTGTTTTAGTTACTTTTCTCTTGTTGTTGGGACAAATACTTGACACTCAAAATAAGGGCAGGAAAGGTTTATCAGCTCACAGTTACTGGAGGTTTCAGTCCACATTCAGCCAGCTCCAAGGAAGAGCAGTACATGGCAGAGGGCAACCTTTCATGGCAGCTGCAAAGAACAAGAGTAAAGGAAGGAGTAGTAGCAGCTCAAGCAGCTAACTTTTCTTCCTTCCTTACATTGAAATGCAAATCATCTGCCTCAGGGGAGAAGCAACACCTACACACACAATAATCAATTACAAATTCCAGAAGCTGCCCCATGACTGCATGAGGCTTTGTGGGGACACGCATGCACAAATGATAACATTTCACCCCTGGACCTGCAAAGACTCATGAACATCCCTTTATGCAAAAGACATCCTAGTCTATCCCTAAGAATTGCGAGTGTCGCAACAGCTTTAGCATTACTGAAAATTCCAAGTCTCAAGTCTCTGTGAGCTTTGACATAAATGAAAATTCAAACATATTTAACATTTAAAGGCACAAGGCACGTATTACCATTTCAAAAGTCACACACAGCAGGATTCCAAACATTGGGACCAACACAAGCCCAAAAATTTAGAAAAGCCAACCTTAGATCTTGCAGATCCCTGTGGAACATCCAAAGCAATCTGTGGCAAGTTGGAAGCTATCTGTGTGGCTCCACCCCTATAGCACTCTTGGTAGTTGTAGCACTCACGGCTTTTTTCTTAGGCTGGCTTTGCTCTCTCTTTGCAGTTTTCCTTAGGTGATCCTTGTTTCTGGCTTTTTAAAACTTCTGGCATTTTTACTGACTAGGTTTGTCACTCACAGATTTACACACTGCCTTCTCAGAGGCACATTGCCTGGCCTTCCAGGCCTTCTGGAATCGAGTGGAAGCCTTCATAACCTCAGAACTCCTGCATTCTCAGTGCGCCTAAAATCACTGCCATGTGAATGGTGCCAAGGTCTGCTGATGCCTAGAGCAGTACCCAGGCTTTTTTTTTTTCTCTTGGTCATAGGGACCAGGTGCATAGATTGTTGAGCACTCTGATCTTGATTCTAAGGAATACATGCTCCATACCAATGCCATTCTGTATCCTGGTGCAGCCGCCGCCATTTTGGAACAAAGGGCTCAGGGTTTTCACTCAAGGCAAAGTCCCTGACCTTTGCAATTTTGAGGCTGCAAAGGGTGCAGACATGTGACCTCCTGTGTTGGCCTCAGGCCGTCTTTTCCATTTTCTGGTTCCTTTTCAGCAATAGAGATCCTCTCAGCTCTATCGTTATAGTCTACAGCTTTACTGTCGCTTCTTTTCTGAACAAACTCACAACACTTTGAGCCACCCTGATGGGCTCCTTGATCTTTATTCCCAACATAAATCTGGCTAAAAGCCTGCAATAGCAGCCATGCCACCACCCCAATATTTGGCTGTCTTGAAATATGTTTCGAAAGATTAATCAGTCTACCATGCTTAAATTCCATCTCAGGCAAGGTCTCTGGACGTGAGCAAAATGTGGGTAACTTCTCTGCCAAGACAAAACACAAATAATCCAGAGTCCAACAATCAATGCAGTCCTCCTTCCCAGAAGCAACCTCTTGAGCCTTGTCTTTACAGACTGGTTTTCTATCAACCTTCTTGTCTGAGCTCTGACCAGAGTCTCTCCTACCGAACAGCCAAAACTTTTCCAGCTATTTGCAAGCAGAGGACCTCTTCAAATCTTTTCTATCTCTTCCAATAAGCCATTTCCAAACACTCATGATGCACATGGTAAGACTTAGCCACAGCAACGACCCCACTCTTGGTACCAAACTCAGTCTTAGTTACTTTTCTCTCACTGCTGGGACAAATACTCGACACACAAAATGAGGGAAGGAAAGGTTTATTAGTTCACAGTTACTGGAGGTTTCAGTCCATATTTAGCTGGCTCCAAGGCAGAGGAGCACATGGAAGAGGGCAACCTTTCATGGTGGCAGTGAAGACCAAGAGCTCAGGGAGACCTAGCAGCAAATGAAGCAGCTTATTTCTCTTCCTTTACATTGCAATGTAAGTCACCTGCCCCAAGGGAGGTACAACACCCACACTCACAATAATCAGTTACAAATTCAAGAAGTTGCTCCACGACTGCATGAGGCTTTGGTGGGACACCGGTACACAAGCCATAACAATTGCCTGCCCTACCAGTTACGTACACACCCCCTTGACACTTGCTTTCCAAACAACAGCAAACCCTAAAGAATGAAGGGAAATTTTCTAATTAAAATTTTAAGCCTCAGGGGCTGGGGAGATAGTTCAGGGGCACAAGTGCCTGTCTGGCAAGTGCAAGGTTCTGAGTTTCATCACTGGTTCTTCAAAATTAATTAATTAATTAATAAAATTTAAACCTCAGGCTAGGGAGAGGGCTTGGTGGTCTCACCACCTGCTTGGAAAGTACAAGGACCTGGATGAGATCCCCATTACTGCATGCTGAGTCAATCCCTGAACCCCAGGGTCAATGTGCTGGACACTGAAACCTGGGTGGTAATGCAGGCCTGTAATCCCAGTGCTAGGGAGGCTCAGATAGGAGGATCCCTATGAGTCTGAAATGCATAATGAGACCCTATACCAAATAAATAAAGATTTTTTTAAATAATTAAACACAACTGTAAGCATCTATTAAAGAAATAACATCTATCACTGAAAAAACAAGTAAATGATGTGGTAGCTACCATATTGGAACACCAAGGAGTGAAAAACACAGATTTTCTCTTCTTTCCTAAGGATTTATCAAAAGGCCCACCTCACTTTATTCTGGAAGGCGCTAGTAGATTTGACATCCAACAAGGAAAAGCAGGTAAGAGCTCAGCTCCTTCCCTCGGCACTTGGACTTGGACTTTACCTCAGAAATCACATGGCCTCGCACCAACTTGGCAGAAGCCACCTGGACACCAGCCAGAATCCCACCTAGTGGGGTTTCCCCTGATTGGAGTGACTACCCAGCTAGAGGTGCCTTGGGACTTCTCCACCAAGCACGGTGCTGGACGTGAGGTAGCATTCAAAGAATTAATGATGTGGAAGGGAAGAAGGCAGAACTTCCCTACAGTTGACCCTGTTCAAAAGAACCCACAGTGATATTCAAAGAGAAATTCAAGACCACACATCTCACAGAGGAGAAAACCCTGTGTGGCTCAGAAGGCCCCCACATGGGTTCAGATTAACAAAGAAAATTATGATCTGGTTTTCTTGACTGTATCAAGTACCACTACCACTTGTACAAAGTTTTCTATGGCTCTGACAAAAAGAATCAGAGAGGACGTTGAGCCCCAGCTTTGCCAAAGCCTGCCCAGGGATCTGTCTTCCCTCAGTACACGATGACCCACCACCACCAATACCACCACCTTTGTTCTGTCTTGCTTGGAACTGGCCACAGACCATCCATTATCCACTTCTCTCTCAGAGAGCAAAGTTTCATTATAAGTTAAGCATCCTTAGTTTAAAAAAAGGAAAACCCCAAATGCTCTAAAATCTCAAACAAGGGCATCAGTGGGCTAAGCATTGCTTAGAGAAGGGCAGGGACCAGAGTTCAATACCTGGCCCCACCTAATGCACCTGCATCACTGTTGGCAACGCTGAGCCAGACTATGGAGTCTGGCATAGTGATGCGTGCCTGTAATACCAGCGCTTGGGAGGCAGGAAACAGGAAGATCACTATGAGTCAGAGCTGCATAATGAGACCCTGCACTAAATTATGTATATATATATATATATATATATATATATATATATATATATATATATATACACACACACACACACAC
>PVJA010046215.1:0-15219 GCA_004027025.1 Myocastor coypus | reverse complement strand
CTTCCCTTCCCTTCCCTTCCCTTCCCTTCCCTTCCCTTCCCTTCCCTTCCCTTCCCTTCCCTTCCCTTCCCTTCCCTTCCCTCCCCTCCCCTCCCCTTTCCTCCCCTCCCCTCCCGCCCTGTTCTCCCACTCTTCTCTCAACAGTACTATGGCTTGAACCCAAGGCAGATACATTCCCCGACTCTGTTTATTTTCTGTTTAGAGACAGGGGTTCACTAAGTTGCCTAGGCTGGGCTTACGGAAATACTCCACTACATATGGCTCTAATCTCTCAATGTATTATTTCAATCTCATCTATAGACTCTCTGATTTCACTGGTGGTTGCCTGTTAGAATGTCTTTAGGAAGCCATCTCTTCCACAGCATATGACTTCAGCCTTGGCAAGTGGCTGTCTGGCTTTTTGGCTTAGCCTGGTTGTGAGGAAGAGCTTCTGTGAAGGGTCTGTTGGTTTTACCTGCAGCCTTTGTCAACATCCTTTGTATTACTGAGGACCTTTTCATTTGCCAACACCCCACTGACTTTCAGAGCAGGAGTGTAGACTGAAATAAAAGTCAGGAAATGTGTAAGTATCTCCTAGGCATATCAATTTGCATTATCTTTTTAAATAATAGCAAGTCTGAGTTGCTTTCAAAGGTCTGATGGCTTTGAGAGAAATTTGAGCTCCAGTATTCATGTCCTCTTCAAGTGTTAGTTTTATATTTGAACTGCAGGGCCCAGCTGTTACACTGTATCCCAACCCCCCACAGTGTCTCTAATGCCAGTGCCAGCCTGCTTGAACAGACCTAGTGAAGGGGACCTGCCACCCTTTGCTCCATAGAGGAAGGAGCTGTTCAGTTCTGGGTTTCCTCCACTCCCTTTCCTGAAAAACGTGTTTCCAGGTCTCACTGCCTTTTGGAGAGGGAGGGATTGCAGGGTGTCAGCTCTGGCAGCACCTGGCTTTTCCCGTTGACCGTGCATTTACATTGGCAGCTCCAGTCCTGCCGTACAGCCACAGACTGGAGAGCCTTGTCCTGCTCTTGGTTCAGCAGAGAACAACCGCACTGTCCAAGCCCATCTGAGGGCCTTGGGACAGCTGAGGGGTATGGGAGAGACGCTGGTGGAGTCTGTAGCTGGAGGGGATTTGGACGAGTGTGGGAGCCCTGGTGGGTCAGCACAGCTGCCCCAGACGGATCTTGCAGTTCCTGCTTTTGCCCTGAAAGTGTGTGTGGTGTGAAATGAGACACTTTGAAATATTTCTTCTGAACCAGGCTCTGTGCTTCCTGTATACACACTCACTTACTCTTCACAGCGGTAGAGCACAGTGTCATGGAATCAGCATTGCTGTTCCTCTTACTGTGCTGGGCCCCCAAGGCTGTATAGGTAAAGTGGCTTGCACATGGCTGAAAGGGCAAGGGCTGCGTCTCAGGCCTCCCACGCTCTGAACCCCTCATTCTTCTTGTGAAGCAAGGAGCACATGTAGGCCCTGGTGAGGGAGAGGGATTTTCTCTGCCCCACTCCCTAGGTCAGGGTTGCACGTGCACCAGAGTGGGCTCTCGGTATCATGTAAAGCTCTAAAAGGTTTGTTGGCACCGCCCTAGGCCTGTTCCTGAAACTGTGCCATTTGTAGGGCCAAGCGAGAAGGTGAGCCTGCAAGGTCCAGTGGCAGAGTGCTTGGAGTCTGCACTCTCATTTCAGCAGTAGAACGTGGCACCCAGGCCGCTTGCCACCTTGTGTCTTTGCAGCTTCAGTATCACGAATGCTCCCATGCCCTTGGAATTTTATGACTGCACACAGCAGATATTTCCTTCTTTAGAGCCAGTCCTCTCCCTGCCCCTCCCTCCATCTGTTCAGGGAACGTGGGATTGAAGCGAGGCCTTCCCGAGTGCTGACGGACAGGGACGAAGGGCCTTAGGAAAGCCTCCCTTCCCTCCTGACGCACTGAGCACCTTTTCACTCCCACCCCAAGGTTTCTGGGCAAATAATGTGAGCATGTTTTGAAAATTCTAAGCATGTACAAATGTCTCTGTCCTATTCTAGTCCTTCTGGTGACCTGTCCCCTAGTGTAGAAGTCACACAGGAAATTCTTCCTGTCTAATTAACTCAAATCTCTTTATTTCCACCTAAGTCCACTTCCTCCTGTTCTTATTATAGAGAGGAAGGTGGAAGAAATGCCCTTTCATGTTCTTTCCCCTTAGCTGAATGTTCAGGGTCCCTACACTGCACTCCTACTCTGAGTCTGGAGGTTTTCACCGCCGTCTGGTTAGGCCTCTTCCCACTTTCTCTGTGCGCCTCCTCCGGGTTGAGCGCCAGGCAGGATTCAGTGTTTTCCATGCGCCTGGGTTCCCCTTGGGATGGAAGTCAGGGCTTTTTTGACCCCTAAACCCCTGCAGGTCTGATCAGAAAAAAAGAACATGGGGTTCATGGGGAAAGAACTGGAATAACCTTCCCTGCAGAATGTCAGACCTCTTGAATTTGGGGCTTGATGGGGATCAGCTAGCACCCCAAGGTCAGGGATTTTATTAATCCTCTTTGGGCCTCTACCTCAGCACTTCTGCTACTTTACCTCTGATGTGTGTAAAAGTACTTAAAAGGGACCAGTTGTAGCCATCCCTTAAAATGTACAGCGCCTTGTGCGGATCTATAGAGCTGAAAGGTGGATTTGGGGTAGCCTGAGGCTGAGGGCGAGGGAGGCGAGGCCGACTGCTAATGGTGTGACACCTTGGGGGTGTGAACATCTTCTGTAGTTAGATAGTGGCGATGGCTGCACAACACCATGAACACGCCCAGCTGCACAGAATTGTACGTGCACCTTTCAGTTTATGAAGCATTTTATACAGTTATCTAATCTATCTTTATGTAAATCTGGTGTGACAAAGAGTATTTTTTTTTCAGTGTGCCCGTTTCTTTCTTTTTTTATTTATTTTTATTTATTTATTTATTTATTTATTTTGTCTTTTTGAGACAGGGTCTCGCTATGCAGTTGAGGCTGGTCCTGAGCTCACTTTTGTAGCCCAGGCTGGTCTCGAACTCGCACCAATCCTCCTGCCTCAGCCTCCCGAGTGCTGGGATTACAGGCGTGAGCCACCACGTCCGGCTTCTTTCTTTTTTTAGAATTTTTAATTTTATTTATTTTTTTCTTGTTTCAGAACTTTTGTTTGTTTATTATTTATTTTTATGGCTGGCTCAGCCTGCCCTGAGGGCAGGGCTGGCACAGCATGTGGTGCCAGGGATCGAACCGCGGTTCCTGCAGCCAGCTAAGCTTTCCTAAGCAGGTGCTTTTAGACCACTGAGCCATACTGCTGGGCCGCAGTGTGCCCATTTCTATTTTTTTTAATTATTTTTTATTTTATGTGCCCATTTCTATAGATTAGAAAATTGAAGCTTGGAGAGGCTAATTGGCTTGCTTGGCTTAGTGTCACAGCTAGTAAATGGCGAAGTAGGACTCTGCCCTGGTGAGACCTGCTCTTTGGAGCTCGTGCGGGTCGCACTATGCGAGTGTGAGTGGTGCGGCGCAGAGGCACACCAGCGCCAGATGCTTCTTCTCCACAGGTGGTTCACAAAGCATCCCAACTGGAAAGTATTATGTGGCACCCAGCACCATCCTTCTACTTTATGAGTAGACCGGGTCTCCAAGAGGGGAAACCTTACCTTCAGACCCAACAAGAAAGGAAGAAGGATGAAGTCACCAAAGCACTGGAGTCTGAAGAATTATATAGGTTACAGTCTGCCTCTTCATTTCTTTCCCAGGCTGCTGAAAAGCACAATATGGGAACCTTTTTTCTCTGCCCTTCCTCTACTTCATTTTACTCATTGCTCTTAACAACCCTGTGAAATGGGCATGGTTTCCACTTGCAGAGGAAAAGCTATGGTGGCTGAGAGGGGTCAAATGATTTTTCAGAAGCCAGGTAGCACCCTGGGGCCCCTGCCAATTGCAGTGTCAAAGGTTCAAGTCTTCTGATGCCAAGATAAGACCCTCACCTCTTGCAGCTCTCCTGTGGCTGGTGGGTGTCTGCTTTCCTCACCATTGTGTACCTCTTGAGCACTGGCTCTGTTACTCCTGGGTGACCTTCCCCGAGACTGGAGGGGCCTGAGTTTGAGGGGCTCTGCCCTTCTGCTGGGCCCTCCAGGTGACTAGGGCTTGTTGAGGAGGCGAGGGCCCACACCCATCCCTTGTGTTGTCCACACATTTTCTCTGTTGCTGCCTGCTACCACCAATATTCATTTTACAATGGTTCTACTTTTAAAAAGGACTTACTGCCTTCCAGACTTTCTAAGGGGCCAGGAATGAGTGGTTTTGGCTACTACTAAAACTGGAAGCTCAAAGTCCTTTCCTTTCCGTTCCTTTGAGTTGGCTGGAAGGGCTGGACTTGGAACTATTACTTTAAAGACAGAAGAAAAGTTTTGTGTGGTTTTAAAAAACAAAACAAAACCCTTTCCTGGAGGCCTGTACACCAGCCTTGGTTGATACACAACATGGACAGGAATTGCTTTGTTGCCTGGCAGTAATGACAGCAAACAAATGTGTCTGACAGTCTGCTTGGCATCTCCTGGTCTGAAGTTCTGTTTGCCTCATCCTAATTGCTTCCTTAATTTCCTTTTAGTCTCCCCACCTTGGGCACCACCCTGACTCAAGGCTGCACCAGGCTGTGCCAGGTTGCGCTAGGCTGGGCCAGGCCCACAGGATACGGCAACCCAGCCTGAGCTATTCTTGTCTGTGTCTATTTGCAAGATGCCTGTTGTTCTCGGTGGCTGTTTTTCCCATCATAAATGTTGACTTGGCAGGGGCCCCAGGGTGGAAACCATGGTGCAGTAGCTTCTAAAGTCTGCCTCAGAAAATGCAGCTGGTCCTACATGCCAGGCTGAGGCAAAGAGAAGTTTGCAGGCCTCTGTGGGGTGCCTGGGCAGATGCTGTCACCAGGGCAGACCTGATTGGGTCCAGCACCTTTCCCAGAATGTGGGCCTCTGCCAGCACTTTCTAGAAGGATCGGCCGGTAGGAGCTGTTTGGGCCTGGCCTGTGAGGCGCCTCTGGGCCTGGCTGGCAGTTCTTTTCTCTGCCTGTGCCCTCCCCTCAGTCCAACTCTCTAGGAACTGTCGTCTGTGTCAGGCTAGAAAAGGCAACTCAGGGGCTGTGCCCAGAAATACACCCTCAGGGCAGTGGCCTACCTGTATACTGCTTGAGCCTATTTCACAGGTACTCATTTGCTTGTACATAGTATATATGTACTGCTATTCAATATGTATATTACAAACATATAAAGAAAAATCTAGCTAGAAGTGGTGGTGGACACTTTTAATCCCCGCATCTAGGAGGTGGAGGCAGGAGGATCCTTGGGAATTCAAGACCAATCTGAGCTACAAAGTGAGCTCAAGGCCAGCATGAACTGTATAGGGAGCTCCTGTCTCCAAGAAAAAAAAAAATCTAATGAATTCTTTCTACTTTTACATTGAGCTATACCCACAGCCCTTTATTCTATTTTTGTTTGTTTGTTTTTTTTTTTTTTTCGCTAGGACCGGGGATTGAACTTAGGCCCTTGCACTTGCCAGGCAAGTGCTTATTCTACTGAGCTCTTTCCCTGGCCCCTTTATTCTGGTTTTGTTTGTTTGTTTCTGTCTATGTTCACAGGATTTACTGTTCTGAGATTCTCTGTCTCTGTCTCTCCCTTTTTATAGAGGGTTTTGTTGTACACTTCCGGCTGTCCTTGAACTGAAATTTGTTCAGATTGGCCTCAAATTTGGAACAATCTCCCTGCTTCAGCTTCACCACGACTGGCCCTAGTCTTTATTATTTTGAGACAGGGTCTTGCTGAGTCTCTAAATTGCTGAGGTGGGACTTAAATTTGTGATCCTCAGTCTCATAGAGTACTGATGTATGCCATGTGCCTGGCTATACAGTGGTCCCTCACTTCCTGTGGAGGCTACTTTCCAGACATCCCTGTGATAAATGAAAACTGGTGAAGTAGTGAGATTACATATATATAGAGAGGGGGGGGGCTTTATAAACCTTTCCCCACATTTTTATAAACCTTTCCCACACTTTTTTTTTTTTTTTTTTTTGCAGTACTAGGTTTCAAACTCATGACTTTGCACTTGCCAGGCAGGCACTTATGCCACAGAACTATCTCCCCAGCCCCGTCCCACACTTTTAAAAAGACTTGTAATGTTCTTAACCACTTTCTAAACTCATAAACCTATATAATTTTTACAACATTCATATACAGAATGGTTTGCAGAATCCTGTGATATAGCAAAAATCTGCAGTAAATAACTTAGATTAATATTTTTGAAAGCCCATGAAACAGTGAGTCCTCAAAAATTAAACTGTGTGAGGGACTATAAATTTCTTTTAATCTTCTGTGAGGGGTTATGTGTGAGGGTTCTTTTTGAGACAGACTCTTACTATGTAGTTCAGACAGGCCTTGAACTTACTTTGTAGCTTAGGCTGGTTTCTTTTTTTAAAAAAAAAAAAATTATGCTTTGCTACAGGGTCTTACTACACAGTTCAGACTCACTGTAGTGATCCTCTTGTCTCAGCCTCCCCAGCACTGGGATTACAGGTGTGCACCACTAGTGCCCTTTTTCTGGGCTTGCATGACACTTTCAGGGTTCCGGGGTTGGCCTGGTATTCTGTACCAGGGATTGAACTCAGGACCTTGCACTTGCCAGGCAGGCACTTAGACAGCTGAGCTATCTCCCCAGCCCCAGGCTGATGTCAAATTTGCAATAATCATCCTGCCTCAGCCTCCCAAGTGCTGGGGAGTGCTGGGATTATAGGCATGTACCACTACACTCGGCTTAATCTTACGTTATCAAAGATGGTATATATGATTGAATATGCTCTTTTCATATAAGCAGTGATTTACATCATCATCCTGAGCCACCAAAAAATAATGAAAGCTATAAACACTGCCAAATGTCAGTTGCCTACATGACACACGCTTCTGGGACTTTGCTGCAGGTGAACCTCTTCATGATATGTTGCCATTGTAAAGAAAGCTCAGCAGCATCAATATAGAGCTCCAAGGGGCTGGGGAGATAGCTCAGTAGGATAAGTGCTTGCCTGGTGAGCACAAGGGCCTGAGCTCCAAAGGGGGTCAAAAAGCATGATAATATAGAGCTCCAGAGGCACAGAAAGAGCCATATTGTTTTTTTTTTTTTTTTTTTTTTTTTTTTTTGTCTTTTTGAGACAGGGTCTCGCTATGCAGTTGAGGCTGGTCCTGAGCTCACTTTTGTAGCCCAGGCTGGTCTCGAACTCGCACCAATCCTCCTGCCTCAGCCTCCCGAGTGCTAGGATTACAGGTGTGTGCCACCACGCCCGGCGCCGTATTGTTTTTTTTGTTGCTGTTTAAATTTTATTTTATGTTTATTTTTTTTTTTTCTTGTTTCAGAACTTTTGTTTATTTTTATGGCTGCCTCAGCCTGCCCTGAGGGCAGGGCTGGCGCAGCATGTGGTGTTGGGGATCGAACCACAGTCCCTGCAGCCACCTAAGCTTTCCTAAGCAGGCGCTTTAGACCACTGAGCCATCCTGCCGGGCCCTGCCATATTGATTTTTTCAAGATGAAAATATAGACATTTTGTAGGATTTCCTCTCTAGCTTGGAGGATTATCTTACAAACTTTCTGGGGATACTGCTCCCCTGGAAAGTGTCATGGTGCCAGATCGTTGAGCTATCTCCTCAGCCATCTTCTTCTATGTTCTGAGCTTGAAACTCTTGGCAAATGTTCCTTAAGGGTGGCATACCACTTTATCACACATAATTAGGATCATGGAATCAGAATAAATACTGGAGCTAGAAAGGGACTGGGCAGACAACTAGGCCCTTATTAAAGTCAAACTAAAAATCCATAGGCTATCCCATAGGGGATATCCATAGGCTATGGACAACAAAAAGAGGTTGAACTATTGATCTGTGGAACAACATGATGAGTCATAAAAGAATTATGTTCAGTGAAAGAAGCTAGAGAAAAAGAATCACATACTGCCGGGCGTGGTGGCGCACGCCTGTAATCCCAGCACTCGGGAGGCTGAGGCAGGAGGATTGGTGCGAGTTCGAGACCAGCCTGGGCTACAAAAGTGAGCTCAAGGCCAGCCTGAACTGCACAGCGAGACCCTGTCTCAAAAAAAAAAATAAAATAAAATAAAATAAATAAAATAAAAGCGGTGACAGAGCAGTGGTTGCCTATGGATTCAGTTGGGATGGGGATGTGGAGGGGGAGAGAAGGGAAGGCCAGGTTCAGAGGCATAAGGAAGCATTTGGGCGAGGTGGCTGATCCATCTTGGTGGTGGCAGTATGCGCACAGGTACACACAGACGTCAGAACTAATCCAGTAGGACGTTGTAGATATGTACAGTTTATTATGTGCCAATTATACCCCAATAAAGTTGTTTAAAGAAAAAAATAGAGGCAGGCAATTTATTCATGGGATAAGTAACTCCTACCTGTGCATATGGGGTTCATGTACTGTATGTGAGGGGTTCAGAGAGACATGGAAGATATGGTACTTGTCTTGGGGGAGCTTGTAGCCTGGGGAGGAGGGACATGAATAGATGCCTGCAGTCCAGGGCATTGCATGCTAGCAGAAAGGAGGCAGGAGGAGGTCAGAGTGCGGGCGTCAGTGGTGCCTCGGGGAGGCCAGAGAGGGCCTTGCAAAAGAGAGGAGCGGAAATAAGGCTCAGAATGGGTCACATGGAGGAGCCTCCCTCCAGAGGGAACAGCATGGACAGAGTCGGGGGTGTGCAGCAACCACTCGTGGTTTGTCTCTACTAGAGCAGAGGACACACGGGAAAGCAGGAACTGGAGAGCCCTGGGCGAGCTGGGCAGAGCCAGATCTGCAAACTTTTGCGGCACTCCCAGTCCTGGGGTGCCTTTGTGTCCCAGGGTTAAGCACACAGTGTCTCCAAATGTAGGTCAGTGTCACTGGGAAATACTTGGTATAGCAGACCATGGCTGTGTGTGAGGCTGTGACACCCAGAGTGGCTCCGTTGTACCTTCCTCAGGACTGCTTAGGACCCAAAAGAGGAGAGAGTTGGTCACGGTCTGGGCAGCAGGTGGGGAACGTCTGCTCCTTTAGGCTGCACCTGGAACTTAGGGCAGCTGAAAAGTGGAGGCAGCCAGGAGGATTCAGCTGCTCTCGAGGAAGTTTCTGCACAGATAGAGTTTTGCCTTTTTCTGACTGAGGCCGTTGGCCCTCAAAGTCTTGTCCTAGTTTGAGCTCTTGCCCTTTAATAATTACCTGCTAGCTAGTCACCCCAAATTCCTTTCCTGTCCTATCCTTTTCTCTCCTGTCCTTTCCTGTCCTCTCCTCTCCCCTCCCTTCCCTTCCCCTCCCCTCCTCTCCCCTTCCCTCTCCTCTCCTCCCCTCTCCTCTCCTCCCCTCCCCTGTGCTCCCCTCTCCTCTCCTCAACAGTCCTTCTTGAGTTGTTTTTAGAATAGTTTTCAGAGCAGACTAGGATGTTACATTCGGGATACAATTGCCATTCCACATTAAAAATGCAGGCAGCAGTGCAGAACACGGCTGGCTCATGTCAGCCAGACATCCAGGTGTAACCGGAGCAGGGAAACATGGACAGGGCTTGCACTAGGAGAAGTAGGTGCCAGGTTGCACAGGGGCTTGAGTTCCTGCGTGCCCTGCTGCCTGCCTCTTTCCAGCCAGATGAAAAATGCTCATATGTAGCTGGAGGTAAAAGTGGTATTTCTGCCAGTGAGCATTTCTGTGTTCTTGAGATCAAGTTGCTTACATCTCAGAGAGGGAGCTCCCCTCATTCTACTTAGGAGGATCGCAATTATCATGGCAGTGTGGACTTCCTAGAAGCCAAGAGCAATGACAAATGTGGCTGTCACAGTTTCTTCTGCTGCTGGGGATTGTTTGCTGTCTACAGTAGGACAGGGCCAGCAGGGCAAGCAGAAGTGTGCGTCCTGGCTTGAGAGATAGCTCAGCAATCTAAGCACTTGCCTGGCAAGCTCAAGGACTGGAGTTCAATTTCCAGTATTTCATGGTGTGCCTCCAGGGTGTGTTGTGCTGGACCCACAACTGGCTGTGGTGGCACACGCTTATAATCCTAATAATGCTGGGGAGGCTGAGACAGGAGAATTAGTACAAGTCTGAAGGACATAGTGAGACCCTGTAACAAACAAATAAATATTAAGAATAATAATTTTTAAAAAGTGCTCATCCTGCTTTCCCCTGCCCCAGTCAGTGTGGGCATGTGGTGGTCAGTGCAGAGGGCTGGAATCAAGTGGGGCCAGAAAGGCCCATGTGGATGACTTACCTCAGGTGGATTAATTCTGTCAGGCACTGTTGGGGGGGGGGAGAAGACTTAATGACACAGCAGAATTTGCCAGGGTTTCTTTCCTCCCATTTTCTCACCTGAGCTGGTGAAAATGGTCCAACTGTGGGCTGGTTTGAGCTCTGTAGCTCTCTATTCTACCTCCTCTCCCCCTCCCCCTGTGCCATCTGCCAGCCAGACTGGTAGCTGGCTTAGTGCTCCCTCCCGCAGCCCTGGAAGGTCATGCTTGCTATGATTGGGTTGGTTTCCCATATGGTAGGCAAAATGGATATCTAACTATCGATTTGTTTTCTTGCATTTCAGTCGTTCCAAGGAAGTCAAGGACGAGCATATCTCTTTAATTCAGTGTGAGTGTCTCCGAATTGGAGTGTCTGTTGTTTTGTACAAATTTAGAGGAATGGGGAAGAGCAGCTCTCAGTGATTCAACAATGAACCCTGCCTTCTCTACCACAATAAACATGTCTCTATAATTTGTAGTCAGCTCTCTACTTTTGGAGGGTTTTTTTTTGGTGGTGGTGGGGAGCATCTCTGACTAAAAATAACATATTCACTATACTGTCCTCAATTGGCAGTGGTCCCACAGTGAAGGAACTTCTGAGAAAGTCCCATAACCAGGTCAGAGTTTTGTCACTGCAGAAGAGAGTACAGGGAAAAAAATCTTCCCCCAAACTACCAAAGAACCTACGGATGGCGTAGGAGAGGTGCAGCAAGGGCTCCACCGCTTCTTGCAAGTCAAATGGTGTGTGTTGCCCTTATGGGCATTACTGGGCACATGATTGTTAACTACTTTCCAAGAAAGAAAAGCAGAGCTCAAGTAAGCCTGAGGAGCTGGCAAAAGGCACACCCAGCCCATCCACCTTGTAACAGGAAGTGTGAAGGAGTACAGCATACTTAATATCCAGGCACACACATCCCTGGGATAACAAGAGTGCCGTCATGTTTGCCATCTTTGACTTCACTCCATCTTTGGTGAGCTTTGAGGATGGTGCTCTTTGTCACTGTGGACTGCACAAGGTAGCTGTCACTTTGTCCCCTTATGTCACAAGGTTAAGAGTATCTATTAGAAAAGTCCTGAACAAAGCCCCGATGAGGACTATTTTAACAGACCGATTGAATTCAGGCTGGTAGATCAGACTTCATTCCAACTGAGTTGTTTCCATGTTGTTATCTTTTTTAGAGATATTACTGATTTCAGTTTTTGAGCAGATTCTTCCCAGTGTTGGTTTCCCTTGGGACAGCCTTATCTGGCCTTAGTTTTGGCTCAACACTCAGTTTGGGCAGCTAATGTAACTGACTACCCTCTTTCCCTCTCTTCTGGTGTAGAGTTAATGTGGGCTGTGGACCTGCAGAAGAGCGAGTATTGCTAACAGGACTGCATGCGGTTGCAGACATTTACTGTGAAAACTGCAAAACCACACTGGGATGGAAATATGTAAGTACTGAAGAGTGCTGGGAGAGTGCTGTGGAGGGAACAGAAAGGCTTCATGCTCGAGGAACACTTTCTGCTGTTGGCTTCCTATGACCTTACTGGGTTGTCCTTGACCAGGAAAGGAAACCTTTCTGTTCACTGCCCTCCCCCACTCCTGTATGCTGGTCCCTATGATGCAGGCACACACACAGCACCTGGACCTGATAGGAAGAGCACAGAACACTTCCTAAAGCCTTAGTGTGTGCTGGACATACACGATAGTATTCACCCCTCACAGTATCCCTATAGACTGGGTGTTACTTTCATTCATCCCTATGTGTGGATGGGGACACTGAGATGGAAGAACATTAATAGTATGCCTAAGGTTGCCTAGCTGTCAAAAAGCCAAAGCAGGATAGGACTCTGGATACCAGTCTATCACACTCCAGTAAATGTTCCTAGAAAACCACCCGGATGCTAGGCCATGTGCTAAGCATGATCAGAGTTATCTTGGTGTGCTCTGGGTGGTATTGTTATGACTAGACTCTGTCAAATGTATCATCTCTCTTTTATTGTTACATTAGGGTCCCCTTGGGATTGAGGAATCGAATGAACAGTCCTTTTCCAGGATAAGAAAAGGGAAAGGCAGAAGAGATCTACGACTTTAAAAATATTGGGGACTGGCTGGGTGTGGCGTTGCACTCCTATGGTTGGGAGTTTGAAGAAGGAAGATCACAGAACTAGAGGCGGGTTGGCTGCATAGTGAATTCAAGACCATCATAAACTACATCATAAAACCTTGCCTCAAAAACAAAACAAAAGCTTGGGCTGGGCATGGTGGCACATACCTGTAATCCTAGCACTGTGGCAGGCTGAGGCAAGAGGATCATTGCAGGTTCAAGACTAGCCTAGGCTGCAAAGTGGGCCCAAGGCCAGCCTGAGCCACATAGCTAGACCCTGTCTTAAAGAGACAAAAATAAACAAAGGGGTGGGCACATTGGTCAATTTCTGCTGGTGCCTATAATCGCAGGCTGAGGCTGGGATTTGAATCCAGCCTGGGCTACCCAGAGAGTTCAGATTTAGTCTAAACTGCATAGGGAGCCTCTATCTCAAAAAAACAAAACAGTGGCATGTTGGCCCCACCCTGTGCTGAGACTGCAAATGCCTGTAACCCCAGCACTTGGGAGGATGAAAACAGGAGGATCATCAGGATTCCCATTGTTGTAGACCCTGTACTAAATACATTAAAAAACCAAACAAACACAGTCTAACATACATTGATTGGGTCACCACACAACCATAGATAAAGCCTCCACAATCCACCTGACTAGAGGTTTATATTCTGTTTATTTACTTTCTAAAAAATATCTTTACTCTTTTATTTATTTATTTGGTACAGGGTCTTGGCAGAGTTTAGACTCATAGTGATCCTCCTGTCTCAGCCTCCCCGGGGCTGGCATTATGGGCAGGTCCACCATGCCTGATTTTGGGGACAACACGGCACACCTGGGATTCCAGGGCTGGCACAGCGTGCAGTACCAGGGATTAAAACCAGGTCCCATGCTTGCCAAGCAGATGCTTAGGCCACCAAAATATCTTCCCAGCCCTCATTTACTTTATGAGACAAAGTCTCAAATTCATAGATATCCTCCTATCTCTCTACCTGTCAGGTGCTGGGATTACATGCATACACCACCACCCTCAGCCTGACTAGAGGTGTAGTGCCAGCTATGCAGCTAGAGCCAGGAAGAAATTTGGGCTTCATCACTTACTTGGCTGCCTGTCTTTGGGTCCCTTCTTACAGTTAGCTTCTTAGTACTTTAGTTTTTTGAGTATTAAATAGAATGATATCTGTAAAATACTTAGTTCATCAGTTGGCATAGGGTATACTAAGCATAGATTGTTTTGTTGTTGTTGGCAGAACTTGTGCAACCTTCATGTTTACATCCAAACATGATATGCTGCTTTTTTTTTTTTTTTTTTTTTTTTTTTTTTTTTTTTTTTTTTTTTTTTTTTTTTTTTTTTTTTTTTTTTTTTTTTTTTTTGTCTTTTGGAGACAGGGTCTCGCTCTGCAGTTCAGGCTGGCCTTGAGCTTACTTTTTGTATCCCAAGCTGGTCTTGGACTCACACTAATCCTCCTGCCTCAGCCTCCCAAGTGCTAGGATTACAGGCATGCACCACCATGCCTGGCCAACTACTTTTGTTTTTTTTAAATACTGTAATTGTGAGGATATCTGAAGGACTTGTGTTTCTGTTTTGTTTTATTTTGTTCTTTTGGTGGTACCAGGGATTGAACTCAGAACCTTGTACTTACCAGGCAGACTTGTGTTTCTTTCTTCAAGAGGGCAACTTATTTTATGTAAAATGTCTTAAATTTCCCATCTTATCTATGACCTATCTTAGGCTTAGAATGACACCCGAGGGAGCAGTTAAAACTGTGGCGGGTGATAAAAGGTGTCAGTGTAGGTTCTGAGGCTGTCACTAAGGGAGCGTGCTTGTGTGAGATTCCAAAAGTGCTGGTCTTGCTGGGGGATAGACCAGAAATCTCAGTTTCTGCTCAGTATTTTTTTTTTTTTCTTTTTGTTTATGGCTGGCTCAGCCTGCCCTGGGAGTGGCGCTGGCGCAGCATGTGGTGCCGGGAATTGAACCAGGGTCCCTGAGGTTGCCTAAGCTTTCCTAAGTAAGTGCTTTAGACTGCTGAACCATCTTGCCAGGCCTCTGCTCAGTTTTTTGTAGGTCCAAGATGGCACAGGAAAGCTAAAGCTCTTGAGAGACATATAAAATGAGCAGTAGCTACCAGGCACAAAAGTATGATTCCATGTAAATAAAGTTTGAAAATGTGCAAGTTATTAAAAGAAATGAAAGCTACCACAGACAGAAGTTGCTTGGTGGCACTTCCTCGATTCCATTTCTCACATGTCCGTGGGAATGTGGAGCATTGCAGCGGTTCTCAACTTGTGGGTTGCTACCCCAGGTGGGGGTCGAGCAACCAAAACACGGGGGTCGCCTAAAGCCATTCCAAATCTAACTGTAGCAAAATTATAGTTTTGAAGTAGCTACCAAAATTATTTTTTGGTTTGGGGTCACCTCAACATGAGGAACTGTATTGCAGGGTCACGGCATTAGAAAGGTTGAGAACCACTGATCTAGAGGATCAGTGTTTTGATGGAAAATGGTGCCACTACTGCTCTTGCAAGTTGGCTTGGTTGTTCGCAGGAGAGAAACTGAGCATGGACCCCTGCCCTCCATGCAGTTATAGGCTTCCCTGGCTGATGGCTGCTGGGGTATAGTTCCGCTTTCAATTTTCAGGAAGTCTTCCACTCCTTCCTGTGGTTCCCAGCCTCTTGGCTGCCTTCTTCATCAGGGATATATTGTGTTACAATAATGAAAGATAAACCCAGATTGCTTGGTTTTGCTCCTTGTTTGAGGTTCAAGTAAAATGATTTGCTCATTAAATGATTTGCTCATTTGATAAAGTTTTATTGAAAACCTTTGACTGCATACAAAAGTTGATGAGTGCTTATGTAGTATGTGCAGGACTGCTGG
>PVJA010046214.1:0-15238 GCA_004027025.1 Myocastor coypus | reverse complement strand
AATAATAATAATAATAATAATAATATGGTCTGATAATACAGGTAAACACAGAGCAATGATTAAATCAGCTTAATTTACATCACTTCAAATCCTCATCATTTCTTGGTTAAAGGGGAGGTAGAGAATTAAAAACTTGCAATTCATATCAAGACCCATACTCTCCTCGAGAGTGTTTACAATACCTACTTCTAGCTATTTGGAAATAGGCAATGCATTGTTATTAACTACAGTTTCCATGTTGTTCAACAGATTTTCCACCACTGTAACTAAAATTTTATGCTCTTTGACCAACAGTTCCCCTTTCTCCGCACCTTGGACCTACACAACGCCCCCACTCAGACATCATGTATGTGCTGTGCTTTGTATCCTGATGTTTGACAAGTAGATAGATGAGAAGAAAATGTAATCTTACACCGATTGAAAGCTCCGGTCTTTACGGAAATTGGCTTGTGAGGTCAAATGTATTGAGTCTTTCCTGTTGTTCCCAGATTATTTCTTTTTCCTTCTTTATTTTTGGTCTGAGTTTAAGTCCTATGACATGATTCATCTGCTCCATGAAGTCTTTCTTTTTTATTTAATTAAGTGGTACATAAGATATATACATAATGATCACATTCATCATAGAGGACTTGTGCCCATACATGATATACCTTAATTTTTCTGTCTTCCTCCTTACCATTTTTCCAACATGAATTGAGTGTGTATAAGGGAAGATCTGAGCAGTTGGTTTCAATGCCTGACCACACCAATCTTCACTTTCTTTGGCTTCCATGAAGTCTTCCTTATCAAGGGCCTCATTGTCCTCCCTCACCCTCTTACTGTAGGGCACCAAGAGCTCTGCCTAGCAATGCAGTGACTTGATGCTTAGGATTATTTCTGTACTATACCAACGTCCATAGGAGCAAAGATCTCACCTGAGGTGTTTTCCATATTCTAGCACATGAGCCCTTAGGGACGTGCAGACCTGGCTCCTGAAACCACTCAAACCAAAACAAGATCCTAAACACACCTATGCATATACAAAAACACATTCAGTAGTAACACGGCTTATCTTGGCCTCAACGTGGAATTGAAATTGTGTTATCTTTTTTCCAAGCAAAACAGTCATCTTGTTTAATTAAAAGTCTTTATCTTTTAGAGACCTATACTACACAGTCACCGCTGAAAGTATATGGTATTTGGGATTATTTCATAATACCCTGGTACTTACTGCAAAATAAGTGCCAAGATGAGTGAAACCAGAAGGTTGGGAATGGCTGTGTGTGCAGCCTGTTAATGAATAAAGATAGGGAATTTGTACTATTTCTTCTACTCTTACTGTGAATTTTTTTAGTGTAAAATTTTAAAGCAGATAGGTATATGTGCATATGAATTGTAGTATGGAAGAGTGTTTGACATTGATGATTTATTATCAGCAATAACTATCTCAATTTCCTCTGCAGAAAAGTCCTAGGGGAGGGAATTGACTTGGCCAATGTCACAGCATTGGCTGAAGATGCTGGAGGTAGAGCTCTGATCTAGAAATCCCAAGTATAGTGGACTCTTGAGATACCCAAGAAGAGATGAAAGGGAAGAAGGGTTTTTTATCCTTTCATCAGAAGGCCATGAGTTTCATTTAAAACATTTCATTTGCCTCATCAGAGAAATATGTTCAATAATACCCTGGAGTGAATGAGTTTGACATTTTCTTTTGAAAAATCTATTAAAAGCAGAGAAAAGAACAGAGATTCAGGGAAAGTGCAGGATTTGAGAGGCAGGAATTCTGACCATCACATTTATATATTCTAAATATTTGGGCTCAGAAAATATTGATAATGGTTATCTCCAGGTGCTAGAATAAAACTGGCTTTTTCTGCTTTGCTTTATTTGCGTGGGTACTTTTTGTATTCTCCAAGTTTTCTACAAAGGATACATACTGGATTTTTCATTCATTCATTCATTCACTCATTCATTCAGTTTGCTTGTGATAATGGAGATTGAATTGAGGACCTTCACCATATCCTGGCCCTATTTTATTATTTTTGTTTTGAGATAAGCTGCCCAGGCTGGGCTTGAAATTGCAGTCCTCCTACCTCAGCCTCCTGGAGTGCTACTATTGCAGGTATGTGTCACCAACCCTTGCCATTCATTCAGTTATTAAACACATAGCTGCTGAATGCCTTCTATGAGTCAGTGTCCATCTTGGGGCTGGAATAAATGAAGTAAGGCAAGTGCAGTCTTTCCTTTGTGGAGTTGATGGTAGAGTGGCCTTGGGGACACACTAGTCTTTTCTGGAGACCTCAGAGCCTGCATCAACACACTGGAACTGGGAATGGACTGGGGCCACCTCCATACTGGCGGGCTGCTGGCAAGGGGTCTGAGAAATGACTATGTCCTGCTTGGGCTCAAATCCTAGCCTTGCAGCTTTGCACGTGTTCAGCCCTAGGCAACTCACTTAACCTCTCTGTACCTTGGCTTCTCCAACAGAAAATAGGGATAATGGGAGTGGAGCCAAGCTCTCAGGGCCATCTTGGCGCCATAACATGTGCTTAGCTAATGTTAGCTATTGTCTATCCAAATTTTCAAATTTAACTAGATCTTCTGCATTTATCTGCAAATCCTAGCTCCCCAGAAGCCTCAGTTCAGAAGGACCCAGATGAGATGTGTTTGCACCTCAGGGCTGGCTGGAGCCATGTGTGCCTGGTCATCCCGTGTCTCAGGATCATCCCATATTGTTCCTGCAAGCTTCTGAGCTCCCAGGGCTCTCTGGGATCTCCCAGTCTGTATGTTTCAGAAGGGCATGGGGATGCCAGGCCTTCACCCTCCTGTTCCTGCATCAGTGTACAGTAGCCCACATCCAGGGACTCTGTGATAGAGGAACACAAGAAGAGCTAATCTGTCTGGATTGTCAGAAAAATAAAGTGGAAAGAAATATTCAGATGTATACACAGATATATTCTGTTCTTAGAGGACATTGGTCTACAACTTAATTTTAAAACTTTTCAAGGAAAAAATCAATTTCTTCCAGAAGTCATTATACACAGTTTAATGTGTCAGGATATGAAATTGCAAAAGGAAATTCAGAAGACTGTCTGAACCTTATAGCACCCCCCATCTAGCATGCCACATCCACACCCACGTCTCCAGGCAAAGGAGGCCTTGGGCCTTGGCATTGCAGTGTATTCCGTGCTACTGCCTGTGTGGAGCTGAAGCCCAGCCCTGTCTTCAGGCCCCAGCTCACTCATTTGGAGCTTTCACATCATGAGGGGCAAAAAGAGCTCTAAAGTATTAGAGACCAAAATTGGTGCAGATAAAAAAAAAAAAATCCCCAGAGGTGCAGGAATCCCAGTGAGAGAGCTCTGTTGCTCCTCTGCTGGGATTCAGAGCATACCTGAGAATGCAACTATAGTGGTTCTGGGGTCAACTGTCTCATTTTAATCTTTCTATACTTTTGTGAGCCTCCTGTGGTTGGTAGAATCTAGATGAGGTACACTGTTTGGGCCACTCTGTAAATATGATCATGATTTTATTCAGATTGGGATGCCAAAAGTGTGCAGGAAGGCAAGACAAGGGCATTAGGCAAGAGGCAAGTGGTCTCGAACAGTAATCTTCAGATTGTGGTGAGTTTTTAAATACCTAGTATGCAAAATTAGGGCTTGGGCTTTAGCCAAGGCCTACTGAAGCAAAAACACCTGGACAGATCCCAAGGCTCTGTGCTGGGCGATTCTCCCATGGCACACTGGGAATGTTAAAGGTGTTCATAATTCCAGGCGGAATTCTGGGTCTGTATGCTTGGTTTCTTGAGAGGTAACATGTTGCTTTCTCTGTCTGTCATACTCACTCTCACTGTCTTCTTTCAAAAGTGAAAGTCTTGCTGATTCAACTCTGGCTTGCTGGATGACACAGACACTAGCCAGAAGGAGCTTCTTAGTAGGGCTCTTTGTCCAAAGGCATCTAAGGAGCTTGGGCTGTGGGTTAAACACTTCAATCTGACCAATCCATGCAGTAGTCATGTAGTGTCCATGCAGGGCCCGTGAGCCCTTGAGCCAATGGCCTCTCTGATTGTACTGTGGGGGGTGGGGCATCCCAGGTGTGTCATCTTGCTCAAAACCTTGCTGATTCAACTCTGGCTTATGAGTTGGGCTGAACCAACAGGCAGTCCAGGTGTAGATGAAAGTATGACTCATTAGACCTGGAGAGAGGTTTAGAGGCTTAGAGGTCATTGATCCAATCATATGAGGAAGAAGAGATCAGTGATGGGAGGTTGTGTGCCAGGGTCTCCAGCACAGACACAAGCTCTATCTCATTTTTTCTTCATCTGTTTGAATTCACCATCCTATTGCAACAGGAGTTAGTGAGAAAAGAGTTAGGGTTCTCCTGGACAGTAAGGACAGTGGCCTCAAGATGGAGCTAGAAGGCCAGGCATGCTGCTGTGCACCTGTAATCCCAGGACTTGGGAGCCTGGGACAAGAAAATCACTGTGAGTTTGAGGCCAGTGTGAGGTACAAAGTGAGTTCAAAGTCAGCTCTAACTATACAGCAAGACCCTGTCTCAAAAAGACAAAAAAAAAAAAGAGGCAAAAGGCCCAAAATGGAATCTACTAAGTTGTGACTCTCTCTCCAGGGTGCTTTAAAAATTCTTCTGAGAGCTGGCAAGATGGCTTAGGGGTCTAAAGCACCAGTTTAGGAAAACTTAGCCAACCTCGGGCACCTCGGTTCGATCCCCAGCATCATACACTGCACTAGCCCCACTCCCAGGGCAGGCTGAGCCATTAAAAAAAAAAAAAAAAAAAAAAAAAATTCTGCTAGATATCTGTCTTTTGACAGTTTCCCCACCTCCCATAGTACAATCAGAGAGGCCATTGGCTCAAGGGCTCATGAGTCCTGCATGGACACTACATGACCTCTGCATGGATTGGTCTGACTGAAGTGTTTTACCAACAGCCCAGCCCCTTAGGCGCCTTTGGACAAAGAGCCGTACTAAGAAGCTGCTCCTGGCTAGTGGGAGCTTGGCTTCCTTGCCTGTGTCATCTACTTCTTTTTCTGATCACTGAGACAAAATACCCAACACTCAAACTTTAGCTTACAGTTTGTAGAGGTTTCAGTTTGTAGTCAGCTGGCTCCAGGGCAGGCTGACATGGCAGAGGGGCATCACAGAAAGCTACAGGACGACAAGCAGTGCTAGCAGCCCTCATTCTGTCCCTTACTTCTATCCAGGCTTTCTGCTCTTACTCACCACCAGGGTGAGCCTTCCCATTATCACTCCCAGACTGTGGTCACACGACCTTGATCCCCACATCATACATTCCAGATCCAGCCATTTCTGATAAAGCACTCCCCTTTGGAGTGCTTTGAGATGGCTTTGAGGACCATCTAGACACAAGACCTAAACTTACCTCCTCCATCTATGGCTCCATCCTTCAGCACCATGCAGCATGACCTCCACATTCTGCTTATACTATGAGAGGAGGCTGTGGCCCAGAGGTGAAGCTACAGATGTGAGGTGCAGTGCCATCATCCTAGGCTGTGGGCCCACCCTGGAGTTGACTGGTGTTTGTGACTGTCACATTCCACCCTTGCCTGCTTGGGGGGTTCCAGAATGCCAGCTTTCTTTCCCCTTAACACTCTAGTGAGTAACAAGAAAGTAAAGGGTTCAGCTTTTCTCCAACTTGTATAGTGACATGTATTGGGGGTCATGGGGCTCCCCCATGGTGCAGGGTGGGCACCAGACCAGGAGGTATCCTCTCCAAGCAGGCTTCACTTAAGAAGGGCAATCCATCCACATGGGGCAATCCTGAAGGCTCCCAGGGGCCCTGATCCCTCTCCTTTGCAACCTCAGTTGGTCCTTGTGTGGGTTTCCTGGCTTTGCTTCTGGTCCCAGCCTTTCAGGGAAGCAAGTTTGAGTGTGAAAGTCCAGTGCAGCCCTTTGTAAGCCCAAAGTGAGAATTCTGGGGCTGCATTAATATGCCTTTCCCCTTCTTCTAAGAAAGGATTAGGTGCCATGAAGTGCTTGAGCCTTCAGTGCCTTTGAAAGAAACCCAGTCTTAAGTGCTGAGCTCAGATTCTACATGGCCCCTGCAAAGGCTCCTCAGGAAAGCAGCCTGTGTAGCCGATGCAGCTGCTCAGACCCCCTTCCCATGGGCTCCACTCAAAGGGCTCTGGAGGTGGGGGACAGGCCAGATGTTTTAGGGGGATTATCACCTAAAAGAAAAGCCAATTTTCCTGTGTGCACAACTTAAGACTTTTATCCACACAGTGCCACCAAAATTTGTGGAAATGGATGTAAGAATTTCCATCCTTTGATAGTTGAAGAACACCCTGGGCTGGTGGGTCTTATCTTCCTCAGTTTTACACTGACTATATTACCTCTGTCTGTGTAGGATTGTATCACCCTCAAATCAGTACCAGTATGTGGAAGCCCTAGCCCCAGCCACTCAGAATATAACCTATTTGGAGATAGGATCTTTCAAGCAGTTGTTAAGGTAACATGAAGTCTTATGAGTTGGCCTCAATCCCATGCAACTAGTGTCTTTATAAGAAAAGAGATGAGAACACAGATATTGTGCAGAGAGATCCCATGCAAGAGAGAAGATGGTCATCTGTCAGACAAGGAGAAGGGTCATGAGAGAAAATATTCCACCTACATTTTCATCTCAGACATCCAGTTTCAAGGACTATGAGAAAATGAAACTCTTGTTGAAGTCACCCAGTTTATGGTGTTTTGTTGGGGTAACCCTGAAAATAAGAACTATTATGCTGGTGGGTAAAGCAAGGCACAGTTGGTTAGGTTTGTGTGGGGAACCACTCAGACTGCTCCAAGGCTCAGTGGCATCTAAGCACATCAGGGGAAGTGACCCTGCTAGTCTAGTGCAGGTGTACAGTGGGACACAGTTATGTAATTGCGATGGCACAGGTGAACACATATACAATGGTTACAGTACTCCGTAAGAATGTACACATGGGATAACTACTGGTATAAGGAGTATATAATAAAGGGCACAGTTAGCTCAGCAGACTAAAGTGCCTTCTTAGGCAGATGCAGGGACCAGGCTCCATCCCCAGCATGCTGAGCAGGACCCCAGGCCCAGGGCACACTGAAAGGACAAATGAGACTGAGTGTGGTGGCGAGCCTCTGTGATCCCAGTGTTTGGGAGGCTGAAAACAAGAGGATCACTACAAGTCCTCATCTGTGTAGTGAGACCCTGTAGACCCTGAACTAAATACATTTTTAATAGAATTATATAATAAAGATACAGGCAGCTCTTGGGCTCATGTACTCTGGCTCTCACTCTTGTACTTTTATGCTTTCTCTGCTCAACACTGCCTGCCATAGTTGTTGATGTCTTGCACACATACATTCTTTAACCTTGCACAAATCTCACCTGCACAAATCTCCCTTGGGCCCCTGAGCAGACCACCAGATGTAACTGGCTGAATGGCATAATGCTCTGAAGTTAGTGCATCTCTAGCCCAGGTGTGAGTTGCTAATTCCAATATTCACATGTTTAATCTCCTTATTAACTGTTTTAGGAAAAGAGCCAGTGGAACAGAATCCTACATTCTTAGAGCAAAGTTAATAGCTGAGCTTTACGATGTTCTGTAGTAAGAAGGTAGTATAGACTAGTGCCACTCCCCAGGGCCATACAGCAGACTGCTGCACTAGGTGGCTGGCCAGCAGGATGACCTCCTCAGCACATACTGGGCCAGAAGATGAAAATGGTCTCATCAAATCCACTGACTGTAAGTACTTCCCAAAACTGTTTGCAAGTTTAAAGCAGGGAAAGTTTTTAAAAACAAGAGCTTAGCTAAGAACTCTCTAGAGTAGGCTCCTAAAATCTGCATTTGGGTTTGTTGAAACAGAGTCTCCTTATGTAGTTCAGGCTGGCCTTGAACTCACTGTGTAGCCCAGGCTGGCCTCGAACTTGTACTTTTGTACAGATCCTACTGCCTCAGGCTCCCAAGTGCTGGGATAAAATCTGCATTTTGATTGATTCTCCAGGTGAGTTGAATGTATTAGTTAAGCTTGAGAAGCAAGTCAAAATAGCTGGAACTCACAAGTAATAGGTCCCTGATAGCTATATGGGAAGAAGTATTTATGTAAAAGACAAATTCACGGTCAAGCTTCTCAGTATTTCTGTCCCCTGCATGGCGAGCCTTGATATAGACACAGGCATATCTCATACCTCACAACGTGCTTTCCCTCTCAGTGACATAGCTATTATTTTGTCTGCCATGGTTCTCAGTTTTCTTAGCTCAAACATGATATTTGGCCAGCTACACACTTAGAACTCAGAACATGGCTTGCTTCTTGCATACTGATGATATAAATCTCCCACCTACTGGCTTCAGGGCATCTGCTTGTTGAAGTCCTTTAGACCAAAAATAAATAAGCCAGGTTCTAATTACAGCCATGGGGGATATTTCCTCATTTGTAAATGTGGTTCTACTTGCCTAATGGGGTTATAGGGAAGACCTGTTGTATTTATTTTCTGTTATTGTAACAAACACCCTAAATCATAGAAGCTTAAAACAATAACATGTAACAGTGATATATGCACACCCATATTTATAGCAGCACAACTCATAATAGCTAAGTCTTGGAAGCAGCCTATATGTCTATCAACACATGAATGGATAAAGACAATGTATTTATACAAAATGAGGTATTACTCTGCTATAAAGAAAGATAAAGTTGAGACACTTGTAGCAAAATGGAGTCACCTTGAGACCATAATATTAAGTGAGATAAGTCAGATATACAAGCTTAAACATTACATGATTTGCGTTATGTGAGAAATACAAAATGTAAATTAAGGAAAACAATAAATGGTAATGAAAATTAGGTAGCTAGATCTTTTGCAAGTAAGAAGGGGACCAAGAAAGGGAGGGGTAGATAAGGAGATATCAAAAGAATTTAATCATGTTATATGCACACTGCCAAGTCAACATCCTGAATATAATCATTGTGTATTGCAAATGTGCTAGTGAAAGACAATAACCATAACAAATATCTTCATCTCAGAGTTCCAGGAGGAGCTTTACTGAGGGGCCCTTCCTCAGGTTTTCTCCTTCAGACTGCTTCAGTGTCCTCACAATGTGGTGACTGGCTTCCCCCATTGAAAGAGACCCAAGAGGAAAAGGTAGAAGCCAAAAAATCTCTGTGGCCGGGCGTGGTGGCTCACGCCTGTAATCCCAGCACTCGGGAGGCTGAGGCAGGAGGATTGGTGCGAGTTCGAGACCAGCCTGGGCTACAAAAGTGAGCTCAAGGCCAGCCTCAACTGCATGGCGAGACCCTGTCTCAAAAAGACCAAAAAAAAAAAAAAAAAAAAAAAATCTCTGTGATTTTGCATCACCATCATCCTTCCAGAAACATCTTATTGATCACACAGATCAGCTCTGCTAATAACAGAAGGGTCCAAGTGGGTTATGAATTCCAGGAAGTGAGGGTTATGTGGACCATCTTGGAGCCAGGGTACCATATGACTCAGTTGGGATGGGTGAAGGTGTTGGCTATTAGATAGGATAAACAGGATGCTGGGGGATGGCTACAGTTGACCACATAGGCTGTCCTGTATGGTGAATGGGCCTCACTAAGCTTTGATATGCCTTCTCCATTTTTTTTCAATAAAGATCTTTTATTGTCTCATTAAAATATCACAGATTGGCTTTATAATCCAGAGCTTGTTTCTGTGGCTGGATTAACTCTTGGATTTTATTCATGTGGCTGCTGTTCCCTTTTCAGAAACATAGATACCATCCAAAAATTTTCTCATAACCTTGTTTTTGATTGTTGTGGCTTGCTCAATCAAAGCAGCTGAATTTAAAACCAGCTCAATGTCATTTCCTTTAAGGAAATGACAGCTAATTTTTCTGGGTTTGAGATACTGAGCAAGCAACACCTGCCCTCATGTGGACTTGGTGAATGTATTTTTCACCCAAGAAATTCTGTATTTTGACACTCTTGTGTCATTCTCTTGAATAACAATGTTAATGGGGAAGTGAGCACACACATCTCATCTTGTAACGGAAGTGAACGTCTCATATTGTAACAGAAGCCCAGTGTGACCCCCTTGATCATGTTCTGTACATGGCTACAGGTCATGTGGACAGTTGTCAACTCTGTTCTGCTTCCCCACCATTTGTCTACCCAAAGCCTCTTAATTTTCTTCCCAAGGAGAATGAGCTCCACATTGATGTGGTTAAAGTCCCTCTGTAGGGTTCCTATGGGCCCTTCAAAATAACTATGCATCCTTTCAGAGTGATGTCGACATTTTCTGGAATGTCGACAGTCTGATTGCCAAGAATGGTCTTCATTCTTGAAGGAGATGTGCCTGCCTTCTCCATTTTGAATTACTATTTTCAGTGGAGTCCCCAGGCCCTTTTCAGAAGCCTTAGATTCTAGAACATATGCTGCTCCACTGCTTTGGCAGAACCAAGCAAACCATGTAGAGAGGATACAATGTTTCTATCTTATATGTGATCCCCAGGTGAAAATCCCTAAAACACACCCAGACCTATCCATCAACTGGCCCAATCTCTCAGGCATGACATCGAAAGGTATCACAAGCATCCCTGTCACTTATTCTAGTAACATGACATCAGGTTTCTCACCAACAAACTCAGCCTCTCACACTCACAGACACACAGGGGCATTTCTGCTCAATTCTTATTTCTTTCTAAAATGTTTATGAGACCAGGCAAATGTTTCACTTGTATCTTAACTCCCAGAAATTACACCAATGCAACACTAAATGCTGCATGAGCCCTGATAAAAATCTACTAGATTTAAGGGTTGAACTCTAAGACCACCAGGTGTGGCTTAAATGATGTACTACTCCCCCTAAAGATATGTTGTAGTCCTAATCCCTGGTACCTGAGTAAAATGTGACCTTATTTGGAAGTTGAGTCATTGCACATGTAATTAGTTCATGTGATGTATTAGGTGCTGAGACGCAATATGCAACTCCCATCATTTAAAGGAGGAGAGGTTACATGGGCTCATGGCTTGAGACATTTCAGTCCATTGTCTGGCTGGCTTGAATCAGAAACAGCATGGTAGACCGACTTGGTTAGAAGGAAGCTGCTCAAGTCATGGTAGTCGGGGAAAAAGCAGAGGGAGAAAGAAAGGGCTGGGGAGGGAGAGACACCCTTCTGGGCCACACAGCCAGGGACTGCAGCTTCCATTAAGCACTTTCTAACAGCAAGTCAGCTACAAGTTCACTAGTGAATTAATCAACTGATGAGCCCAGGGCTTCCCCTGTGATCTAACTACCTTCCAAACACATGAGGCTTGGGGGGATACTCCAGGTCTAAACCCTGGCAGATGAGACTTTACTGAAATAGGGGAACCTCTAAGCCAGTATGCCTGGTGCCCTGGTAAGAAGACAGCCATGTGAAGACACAGGGACACAAGAGAAGGTCACCTAAGGATGGAGGCAGCAATTGGAGTGGTGCAGCCACAAGCCCAGGAACACCTGGGGCCTCCAGAGGTGGAAGAACCAAGAAGCATCCTCCCATAGCAACTGGGGTGAGAGGGTGGACAACACCTTGATTCAGATGTCTGGCCTCCAGAGCAGGGAGACAGCACAGGTTTGCTGTTTTAAGCCACTCAGCTAATGGTACCTTATCTGGCACCTCTGGAAAACAAATATGCTACCATTTTAATAACATATTCTCTCCATTCCAAGCATTTTTAACAAATGAAATGGACTTTGCGCATCGTGATTACCAATCTGTCCACTATTACTAATGCCTTTCCTGTGGTTGCTACCAAGCACCACCATTGTTATTAGGACATAGCTCTCATCATTCAGGGAAATAAAATGATTTGAACCCCTAGACTGGGGCTATAATAACATATTATAAAGTCTGTACAGATAAAAAACAACAATATATATTTTGAGGAGCAGCAGCAAGTGTGGGGACCAGCTGCTGCAAAGGAATCTTACTTGTTAGTGGCGGAACAGGTAGTTTGCACTTGGC
The DNA here is from genome assembly GCA_004027025.1 of Myocastor coypus. NCBI lineage: Eukaryota > Metazoa > Chordata > Mammalia > Rodentia > Myocastoridae > Myocastor > Myocastor coypus. The sequence goes on along the minus strand of PVJA010046214.1, from coordinate 3,278 downwards.
ACTTGAGAATGACTGAGCAAGAGTCCAGAGGAGAAAGGGTGAGAGGAAAGTGCAGGGAATCTGAGCAATAGGGAGACTGCATTTCTAGGCCTGCCTACCTGGAGTGACCTGAGAAAGTGGGTTAGCTTTTGCATCTCCTAGTGCAGTGGTTCTCAACCTTTCTAATGCTGTGACCCCCCAATATAGTTCCTCATGTTGCGGTGACCCCAAACCAAAAAATAAATTTGGTGGCTACTTCAAAACTGTAATTTTGCTACAGTTATGATTTGGAATGGCTTTAGGCGACCCCTGTGTTTCAGTCATTCGACCCCTGCCGGGGTCGCTATCCACCGGTTGAGAACCACTGTCCTAGTGAGTGACATAGTGACGGTACCTCCGTGGTGGGGGTGTCGCAAGGTTGGCACCATGCAGGGCTCAGCAGGGTGGGCATTCAAATCACATTGCTGCTTCCACTGTTTCCTGATGCCACCATCACTAGCAATCGTGCCAATCATTGGTCATCTGAGAGAAGACAAGGACATGATGCTCCTGATTTGAGGAGGACAGGGTGTTGGTCCGGAAAGAGACACAAATACAGCCTTGAATGGTAGAAGTGGCCTCAGTACCACTAGTTAGCACCTGGTTTCATTTCTCGTGTGACTTGGATCAGCTTAGTCAGTCCTTCTGAAGTTGAAATAGAAGAGAATAATGATCAAGAATTGGGGCCCGGCGGGATGGCTCAGTGGTCTAAAGCGCCTGCTTGGAAAAACTTGGGCGGCTTCTGGGACCGCGGTTCGGTCCCAGGCACCACATGCTGCGCTGGCCCTGCCCTCGCAGGGCTGAGCAGGCCATGAAAATGAGTGAATAAGCAAACAAAGGTTCTGAAACAAGAAAAAAAAATAAATAAATTTTTTTTTAAAAAATGATCAAGAATTGTAATAATTCCACTGTAGGGTTATGTTGAGAACATAGGGAGGGAATATTCCAGTATATCATAAAGGTTGTTTATATTTTTGAATACTAGTATTGATTTTGTTCACAGTAAAAATATAGTATTAATGTAAGTGTGAAGGTTACTAGTGATGTCTTAGCTACTTTTCTCTAATCACTGATGCAAAATACCTAAGTGTCCCAAATTAAAGAAGGATAGGTTTTACTTAGCTCACAATTTGTGGTGGTTTCAGTCCTTAATCAGCTGGGTGACATGGCATAGGGACAGCAGTCAATGTCCTTGGAAGATAGCAAAAGCAACCAAAGCAAAAAGGGAAAAACAAGGCTCTTTTCCTCCCTCATACTGTAAATAGGCTGCCTGCTGGGGGTGTAGCACTCACACCATTTCCATGCCTTCCCCTTCCACAGACTCAGATCCGTTAGTTAAACTCTTAAAATGCTCAAGTTGAGACAAAGATGTAACCATTACAGGTGATAAAGAGAAGCCAAGCAACTTATTAAGCACAATTCTGGGTGTGCCGGTGGGAGTGTCCAGAGATGATTGGCATGTGAGGCAGCAAACTGAGAGGGAAACCTGTCCTTGAGTAGGTGGCACCACCCAACAGACTTGCAGGCTAGACAGAATGAAAGGGAAGAAGAAGAAGTTGGCCTGCATGTTAGGAAGTTCCATTCTGCTTGAGCAGAGGCACCTTTACTATCACTGTTGCCTGTGGACATCAGACCTCAGCTCCTTCGCCTTCTAAATATGGACCCACGCCATGACATTGTTGGTAACACTCTGTGATGCATACACAGAGCTTCCAGCCCTTCCAATCCTTGGTCATTCTTGCTTGCAAGCTTTTAGCTTCTTGGACTAAGCAGTTACTGGATTCTCCAGCTCTCTAGCATACAGACAGTCCCTGTGTACCATCCTGCCTGTGATCCTGTTAATCTATTAAATCCCTTTGGATATATATATATATATATATATATATATATATATATATATGTATTAGATAGATAGATAGATAGATAGATAGATAGATAGATAGATACATATTCCTGTTGATTCTGTTCCATTAGATATCCTAATCAGTATATGTTTGGCATATATCTTGGAGGTTCTATTCCATATAGACACTAGGATAATAGACTAACGATGTCATAATTTCAGAATAATTTAAAATATACAAGTAAAATGTGACGTCCAAAAATCAAGGAAAGCTGATGGGTGGTCAATCTTTTTCATGAAGCAACAGACCCTTTGCTATTATTGTTATTATTAAATATAAAGAACATTGCATCAATCTAGAGGTTTCAGTTTGACTAGAAACAGACTCAGTAACTGGTTCCACTCCTTGGGTGACTTTGATCAGGTAAATCTTCCCTTCTCAGGTTGTCCTGTAGGGTCCTCTAGGATGCACCTGTCACCTCTAGAAGCATAGGCAGTTGTCACAGGTTGTGGGGATGTGTGTTCATCATCTAGGGAGGGGAGCCCCGGGCTCTGTATACACCCTGGAGAAACTGGAAGAGACTGTACTAAATTTAGCAACAGAGTTCTAAAAAGAATTCCTCTGGCTTTCTAAATTAAGATCCTGGGCTGGAATTTGTTTTCATGGAGGACTTGAAGTACTCTGCTCCGTGTTCTTCTTGACTTCATGGTTTGTGAAGAGAAATCTGTCGTTGTTCTGATGGGTTTGCCTTAAATGTGATCTGTTTCTTTTCTCTAGCAGCTTTTATTCTGTCCAGGTCTACAGGATAGGTATCAAGGAACTAGCAGTAGCTCAGTCCCACAAGTGACACCTGGCCACAAGTGTCATGGATACTGTCCACGTACATGACATACTAAAATTTTGTGCAATATCCTATCCCCAAACTATTAGAAGTGCTGGTGGTATATTTCCCATTCCAGTATTCATGTTATGTTTTATTCTTAGTAATTCTTTATTACCCTGGAAAGTTTTTCTTAGTTGATATTTTTGTATATATTAACTTATTTAAATACTATATGAATACTCTGAGTTGATTACAGATTCATACATATGATATACAGCATTCTGGCCTCCAAGTTGGACTAAGGATTTGATTCGAACTTTGGAATATTGTTTTTAAATATTTAATTTTTAATTAATTAATACTTAAATTTCTGAATATTGTTTAATTATATTTTTATGAGTAAATATTTATTAGTCAACATAATTAGTAGCACAAAAAAGATTATACAATTATTTAGCAAACAGTGAAATCCCAGATGGTTCAACCACACCTTCAAAGGTTCTATTCAGGCTGATGAAAATATTCTGAAGGCACAATTAACTTTATGAACATCAGGCCAATAAAAATCCTCCAAAATCAATCCCAGTTGATTC
>PVJA010046213.1:0-15234 GCA_004027025.1 Myocastor coypus | reverse complement strand
CCCTCTCTCTCTCTCTCTCTCTCTCTCTCTCTCTCTCTCTCTCTCTGTTATGGCTAGTGCAACATGCCCTGGAGGTGACGCTGGCACAGCATGTGGTGCCAGACATCTAACTGCTGTCCCTATGGTTGCCTAAGCAGGCACTTTAGACTCCTGGATTGCCTCGCTGGTCCCTCCCTCAATCAGCTTTTTAAATCACTCACTGCATGTTATTTTATGTAGTAGCGTTTAACCCTGGAATAAAATTAAGTGGGAAATACTATTGACTATTCAGTGATTAAGGCTAACTGCTTTTTTTTTTTTTTTCAATGGCTGGCTCAGTCTGCCCTGGGGCAGGTGCTGGTGCAGCATGGGGTGCTGGGGACCTAACTAACGTCCCTGCAGTCACCGAAGCTTGTCTAAGCAGGTGCCTTAGACTGCTGAGCCATCTCACTGGCCCCAAGACCAACTGCTTATATGAAGTATTGTATTACATATTTGCTTCCTGCTGATTTAGTGGGTTCTGGCATAATTTGCAATTGAGTGCTTCAATTGGAAACTCATCTTTTGAAATTTTAGATTTTCTCATTTTTTCTGTTGTAGTCAATGAATACCAGTTCAGTGAGTATATCATAAAAGTTGGTGACTACATAGTATGTGTCTTAAAGACATAATTTTCTTAGAAGGTAAGGTTATGATTCAGAGGGAGGGCATCATTTACCTAGCATATGGAAGGCCCTGGATTAAATTCCCAACATCCCTTACTTAATATAAAAGTGATTCTTTTAAACTTAGAACAATTATCTATTCCTTTTCTGATAAATATGTGTTTGCCTCAGAAAGATGCTTAAACATTCGTTAGTACAATTTTAAGGGTTTTCTAGGTAACTAAAATTATTGACCTTAAGACCATTCTTTGTTTTGTTTTTTGTCTCTTTGAACCAGGGTTTCACTATGTAGTTCAGGCTGGCCTTCAACTCACTTTATAGTCCACACTGGCCTCAAATTCCCAACAATCTTGCTTCAGTCTCCAAAGTGTTGGAATTGCAGGAATGCACCACCACACCTGTTTTTTTTCTTTTTGAAAACTGTTTCTTTTTTGTGTGTTTGTCTAAGAAGTATTCTTAACTATAGTTACAAGTAGTGAAAACACATTTATGTCTCTGTTCAGTTACTTTTAAATGACACCTAGAATAAAGGTTTTTGTTACTTGAAGATACCTGATTAGTCTTAATATTTTTATTCTGGGCAAAGTCAAGTTTGGGTTTGAGAATTAAATAGCTAACTACACTAGGGCATCTTATGGCTGTGATTGCCTCATGCTTACAGGTGCTAATAAAGTTTCTCACAAGATGAATCTTTTTTTTGTCTTTGAATTAAGTAAGGGACTGGTAAGATATCTTGGTGGATTAAGTGTCTGAGTGGCAAGCGCAAGATCATGACATGATCCTTGGTACAAAAAAAAAAAAAGAAAAGTTAAAGTCATCTGTGAATAAGTAATATCCATACTATGTTTCTGACCTTCCTTCCTTCCTTCCTTCCTTCCTTCCTTCCTTCCTTCCTTCCTTCCTTCCTTCCTTCCTTCCTTCCTTTTCTTCCCTTCCTTCCTTCCTTCCTTCCTTCCTTCCTTCCTTCCTTCCTTCCTTCCTTTTGTATTTTAGGGAGTAGTCTACAGGGTGTTCAGGGTCTCACTACTAGATAGGATGTAGTGATCCCCCTGTTTAGAGCCTCCCAAGAACTGGGATTACAGGCCTGGCTCAGCAGGGCTGGCATGGCAGGCCTGGGGATCACACCCCTGCCCCTACACCTGAGCTATTTAGCTGGCCTTTTGCTTTTTAATTTGTTGTGTTAAATTTCAGGGTGAGTGGAATTGAGACAAATTTGACATGTATATAATTTATAGTGCTGATGACATTTATTTTTATTGTTTCAGTATTACCTCTATGAACTTTCAAGCAGCACTGCTGTTTTCTGACCCAACCAGATCTCATCTTATATAATTATAGCTTTTCAGTACAAGGAACTAAGAAGATGGCAACACTAGCTCATAAAAGCATGTGAGTAATTATGTGCATATATACTCTGTTGAACATAAACTCTTTCTTTTGCTTTTATAAAAATGTTTTTTTTTTCCTTTCTAGACATGAAGACAATACAAATGGTAAGAAATTACTTCACTAATTCTTTGTGGGAAGTTTTATTTTTGGTAAATATTTCACTCACAGATAATGTTTCAAATTCTTTTATCTTCATTTCTTAAAGTTCTCATGTCTCCATGGAAAGGAAAATTAACTATTAAAAATTGCGTGCTGTGTGATATAACTCTGTGGTCCACTAGTGGTACAGTAATTCCAGCACAGTTGTAAGTATCCTGCCTGTTACAATTACTTTTTATCCGGTGCTAGGTGTCTAATCCAGGGCCTTGTGCATACCAAGAAAACACACTACTTGTAAAATTATGGTACTCCAACACCTAGCTTATGGCTTTGTTTTAAATGTTTTTTAGATCTTAGTAGATGGTGTTTGGTTAAATATAGGAGTTAGATTTGGTTTTAGATGTGTAAAACACAAGGCTATGATGCAGGAAAACTTAATTTCTGATCTGTTAATGGACAAATGATCTTTCAGGATAAATTAAATTATTTGATACTAGAAGTATCAAAAAACATCTACGAACCTTTTTTGTTCAAGGACCATTAAAAGATAGACATAGTTTAGTTAAAATATAAAGCAAAAACAAGTATAGTATCAGAATTTATTTAGTTTCTGTTGATCTTCTTTAAAAAAAAATAAAGGCAGCAAAGGTATTGTAGCCCAAGAAGTATTTTGTGAATAAATAAAAGGGAAAGAATGAGAATTTTTCCTCACTGTAGATTGCAACTACCACAGTTGAAAAACTGATAGAATATGATTATCAGCAATTGTATGTAAAAAATACTAAGCTAACTTTTAGATGATATTTTCATATATCCATATAACTTGCTTAAGGAAAAGTTGGCATACCTGGAGAGAAAACTGGCATATCTCATTTTAAGTGGTTAATTAAGTGGGTTGTTCTTTGTTTTGTTTTGTTTTTTTGTCTTTTTGAGACAGGGTCTCGCTATGCAGTTGAGGCTGGCCTTGAGCTCACTTTTGTAGCCCAGGTTGGTCTCGAACTCGCACCAATCCTCCTGCCTCAGCCTCCCGAGTGCTGGGATTACAGGCATGAGCCACCACGCCCGGCTAATTAAGTGGGTTGTTAACACCATAGGTGTCATGTGCTTTCCATACTCTCACAGGGAATGTTCTCTATAGTGGACTGCTAACCTAATCAAGAGGAAATGTTAGACCCACCTGGATTCAAAGGCGTTCTACAGAATGATCTGTAGTTTTAAAATATCAAGGTCTTTCAAAATAAAGAGGGCCAGTGAAATAGCTCAGTGGTCTAAAGTGCCTGCTTAGGTAAGCTTAGGCAACCACAGGGACCTTGGTTTGATCCCTGGTACCACATGCTGTGCCAGCCCTACCCACAGGGCAGGCTGAGCCACCCATAATATAAATAAATAAAAAGTTAGAATAAAAAATGGAGCAGCAGAAATCAGCAGTATAATTATAGAAAATAAATACAAATAAAAATAAAGACTGAGGGTCCGGTGGGATGGCTCAGTGGTCTAAAGCACCTGCTTGAGAAAGCTTGGGCAGCTTCAGGGACCGCGGTTTGATCCCCGGCACCACATGCTGGGCCAGCCCTGCCCTCCGGGTGGGCTGAGCCGGCCATAAAAATGAATGAATAAACAAATAAAGGTTCTGAAACAAGAAAAAAAAAAAAAAAATAAAAAATTCTTAAAAAAAAAAAAAAAAAGACTGAGGCTGGGTATAATGGTGCACGCCTGTAATCCCAGTGCTGGGAGGCTGAAATTAAGAGGATCACCACAAGTCTGAGCTGCATAGTGAGACTCTATAACAACCACATACATTATAAACAAACAGACTAAGAAAACTGTCCCAAATAAAAGGAAGTTAAACAAATAGGACAGCTAAATGCTTTGTGTTACCCTGAATAGGAAATTATTTTCTTTTGCTGTGCTGGATCTTAGTGAAATACTTGACAAAAATTGAATAAGGTCAGTTAAATAATGATACCATATCAGTGTGAATTTCTTGATTTTGTTGGTTGCTTTATGATTGTGCAAGGAAATATATGAAGAAATTATATGGAGAGTTAAAGGGCTGCAGGTTTGCATCTTACTCTGAGAAGTATCAAAGAAGTATAAAGAAAATGAGTAACAAAACAAATGTGCTTGGGGATCTGGATGAAGGATATCAAATGTTCTTTATACTGTTTTTACAAATTTTCCAGTCAAACTTATTTCAAAATAGGCCTTGGAAAAACAAAATTAATTGGGATATGTCTTCATTACTTTTCTCCCATTGCTGAAACACAGTACCTTGAAAGAGGAAACTTATTTAGCTCACAGTTCATAGAGATTGTGATCCAAAATCAGCTGGGTCCAAGACAAGGGTTCATAAAAGAGAGCATTTCATGGTAGGGAGAAGACAGCAAAAGCACAAGGAGGGAGATAGGACTTTTCCTGTCCCTTATGCTTTATGCAGGTTATCCAACCTTGATCTTAGTCAGAAATGTACCAAAACAGTCAGTGACTGATTTACTAATCTCACACATCCTTAATCTCAGTGTCATAAACTGTAGATTTCAGCCACCTCTAAAAATGTCCTGTGACCACATGAGGCTAAATCACAACAGGATATATTACAAAATACACAGTTCCTTATATGGCACAATCCACTATTACCAAGAATTTTCAACTCTTCTATGATTCTTCGATATATTTAGATATTTTAGTTTTACCAAAAATACATATATTCAGAAAATCTGAGCATATTTTCAGGCCATACATAAGGGTCATATGTATGAAAACATGCATGTTATTTAACTTGAAGTCTTAATTTAAGGACTTTTGTGGTAATTATACTGTTAATTGCATTAGAAAACTAAAAATTATAGACCTATAATTTTAATATTTATTACACAACTTTTTATATTGTTTTGTTTTTTAGACCACACATACTAGATTTTAGGTATATAATGCAAGTCTCATCTTTGAAAGAAAAACTGCCAGAAGCTGCTTTGAGAAAACAGATTTACTTGGAGGAACGAGGTCTGTTGAAATAAAATGGCACACGGCATGCTCCGGGCTTTGTTCTACTTTCTGCTCTTTATCTTCCAAACACACATGCACATAAGTACTTTTATTTCATCACAAATGCTTCTTGAAAGGGTCTTTGGCGAAAGTTCTAGCATTGCCATATTCATTTCTTTGGAAGCTGAGTAGAAACTGGGAGGTAGTTTTATTTAAGAAGAAACACTAGGTTTAATATAGAATGTTCAAGGGGCTGGGGAGATAGTTCTGTGGCACAAGTGCCTGCCTGGCAAGTGCAAGTTCGTGAGTTTGAGCCCCGGTCGTACCAAAAAAAAAGAAAAAAAAAAAAAAAGAGAGAGAGAGAGAGAGAGAATGTTAAGAGTTAATTGTTCTCAAGGACAAAAACATTTTTGTTACTGTTTTTATTTATGTACTTTTAAATAAATACAAAAAGAAAAATTTTTTTATTTAAATTACTTCATAGAACACTGATGTTTATATAGCATTTGTCTTGTTTTATTTATTTATTTATTTTTGTTCATTTGTTTGCTTTTGTTTTTGGTACCAGGAATCAAACACAGGACCCTGCGCTTGCTAGGCAGGTGCTGTGCTGCTGAGCTATATCCCTGGTCTTAGTATGTTAATGTTGTTAATGTTGTGGCTGTGTCAGTGTAAATGAGAACATTATTTTAAAATAGCATTCACAGCTGGGCTTGGTGTTGCACACTTGTAATCCCAACACTTGGGAAACTGATGCAGGACGATTGATCACAACAAAATTCAGAACTAGCCTGGATTACATACTGAGTTCAAAAACAACACAGCTTCTCCAACTCTAACTCTGTGTGTGTGTGTGTCTGTCTGTCTGTCTGTCTCTGTCTCTGTCTCTGTCTCTGTCCGTCTGTCTGTCTGTCTGTCTGTCTCTCTCTCTCTCTCTCTCTCTCTTTCTCTTTCTCTTTCTCTGTCTTTTTGAGACAAGGTCCTGCTATGCAGCTCAGGCTGGCTTTGAGTTCACTTTGTAGCCTAGGCTGGTCTCAGACTTGAAACAGTCCTCGTGCCTCAGCCACCCGAGTGCTGGGATTACAGTCCTGTGCCACAATGCCTGGCTAGTAACAACTTATTAAGGAGTTTTATAACTATGCACATTTAATCATAAATTCTTTTTTTGAGTAGTATTGCTAGTTCTTTGTCTTTGATAAGATAAAATGAGTGAATTAGTTATGAAAATACAAAATATCAAGAAACAAAGTTTTTCTTACTTCCTTTACAGTCTGTTCCCAAGATTTGTGCTTCAATTTCTATGAAGTAGAACTGTCAAACAAACAAAGGAAAGAAGTAGATAAATTAATAGAATATGTGAAAAACAAGCAATTGGTAAGAATTTTTTTATTAATTTGGCTGAGACAGGATTTTTCTATATAATTCATATATAGAAATCTTGAATTCACTGTGTAGCCCAGCTTGGGCTAAAACTCATGGTAGTCTTCCGCCTTAGCCTCTTAAGTGCTGTGATTACTATATATGCCACCCATGCTCAACAAGAATCATTCATTTAATACATAATTTTTTGTTCTTGAATTGAGAAATTGATGTCAAAGTATTACTTGAGGGCCACGGAGATAGCTCAGTAGTCTAAGTGCCTGTCTAGGCAAGCGCAGCAAACCACATTTGGTTTGTGGTTTGGTACCACATTGCATGCCAGCACTGCCCCAGGTGCACTGGACATGTTGGCACATGCCTGTAATCCCAGCACTGGGGAAGCTAAAACAGGAGGATCACTACATGTTCCAGCTATGTAGTGAGATCCTGTACCAAATACAATAAATAAAAAGTATTATTGACTATGTCTAGAAGGAAATATTTTAGATTGCTGAAATGATTTTTTTCTTTTAAGATTCATTGAAATGTTCACATAGTATTTTTTGACTGGACATGTTTTCATCCTCCTTATGCCTCAGTTTACTTTTGTGTCTCAAGGTAGCTTACGCTTTATTACTTTAAAACTAGTGTAAGAACATTGGGTTTTATCTTTGTTATACATATATAAGTATTTGAATGGTGAACTGCGGTAAAACAAGAACTTTTAACTTTAATGATTTAGAATGATAGCTTTTAGATTATTTCCCAATTCCTGGGGACAAAATTCCCCTACATTAAAATTGGAGTTCAAGATCCCATGGATGGGCAGAGGAGATACTTCAATCTAAGTGCCTGCATGGCAAGTGCAAGTAACTGGGTTTGATCCCTAGTACCATATGCCATTCTGGCCCTGGGTGCACCTTGCCAGCCACCAAAACCAGGTGTGGTAGTACACACCTATAATCTCAGCACTGGAAAGACTGAGATAGGAAGATGAGTATGAGTCTGAGCTATTTAGCAAGACCCTTACCAAATAAATAAATATTCAATGGAAGACTGGTAGAATTTACTTTCATTTGCATTTTTTAGTCTTTCGAGTTCTAGGATTCTGCAAAAATTTTATGTAAACATGAGTTTAAGACCAGAGATGTAGGACCAACCCAATAGCTCAGTGAAATAAAATGTCTGCTTAGGCAGAGTACAGAAGCCAGGGTTCAATCCTTGGCATACTGTGCTGGCCCTACCTTTAGGGCATGCTGAGACTGGGCGTGGTGGTTCACACCTGTAATCCCAGTGCTTGGGAAGCTAAAAACAGAATTACTACAAGTTCAGTCTACGTAACGAGACCCTGTAGACTCTGTCCTAAATAAATTGCAAAAAAAAAAAAAAAAAAAAGACTGAGGATGTAGCTCAGTGGTAGAGTGCCTGCCAATCTGCTGTGAAGCCCTATGTTCAATGCACAGCACTGTAAAACATAAAATACAATATAGATCTGATTCATTGTGAATTAATGGCTATGTGGGTAACATACTGACTTTTTTTCCCCTTGGCTGTCACAGAGTCTTACTGTGTAATCTAGGCTGACCTTGAACTCAACTTGGGGGGAAGGGGGACTCAGAACTCACAGAAATCCTGCCTCAGCCTCCTAAGTGCTGGGATTACCTGTATTGGTTTTTTGATGATGATTGGAAATGTGAACTGTCTCATTGGAAAAAAGTAAAATAAGTCTTCACTCATTGACCTGCTATATAGTTGATGAGTATTTTAAAACTAACCCTTGCTGTTCTAGTTATTGTATTAATCACAGTAGGGCCAAGATTATTTGAGCTAAGGAACTTGCAGTTTCTGATACTAGAGACAAAAATTTGTATCACTCCTATAAACACTGACATTTCAAGATTTTTTCTTGAGCTCAGAAACTGTTAAACAATCTTTTTTTTTTTTTTTTTTTTTCCATGTTTAAGGCAATCATCAAATGCTTAGAAGATCGAGGGTTTTTCATTTTACTTTCATCGTCAGCCTTAATACCAGAGCCAGGTAAAGTCAACTAACTTGAGGAAATTTTTCTTTCATTTCATTTCATTTCATTTCATTTACTTTTGTTTTATAAGATCAAAAGCAGTAACAGTTCTTCTTTTGATTCTCATTCTGTATAGGTATTGAAGATGAACAGATGGATCTATGTGCGCTACATTTATTCCATTCACCCCTGGCCACAGGTGAGGTTACAATGGCATCCACTTCATTTGGTCTGTTTTCAACCTCAGCTGACTCGACATCTTAGTAACACATGACAGTGTTCGCTGTTTGCTTTTTTTTTTCTTTTTTTTTTTTCATCCTCTTAAGTAACTTTTGTCCCTTAACTACAGGCTTGACTCCTCTTGACCTCCTTTGAAGACTTGTCCTTTCCACTGAGCTTCAGGCCCATGTTTTCACTGTCTTGATATCATTTCCACTTTGATGATCTCCAGGATAACCTAAATTCAGCTTATCCAAAATTGAATCCATCTGTTACTGAACAACAGTAACCAGGATATACTTTACCCATAGCCTCAGGTTCTTTTTTTTTTTTTTTTTTTTTGTCTTTTTGAGACAGGGTCTCAGTATGCAGTTCAGGCTGGCCTTGAGCTCACTTTTGTAGCCGAGGCTGGTCTCGAACTCAAACCGATCCTCCTGCCTCAGCCTCCCGAGTGCTGGGATTACAGGCGTGCGCCACCACGCCCGGCTAGCCTCAGGTTCTTAGATGTACTTCTGTCTGTCTTTCTGTCTGTACAATCCTGTGCATTCTGAGGGTCCATTCTGCCTCCCTAGAGGACCCAAACTTAGCTGTTATGGCCCCAAAATATTATTCATGTAATAACTAAACAAATCTGCAGTTTACCTGTGGTATTAGATTTTCATGGGCAATTAGGTTAAAATTATATCTAATAAAGGCTCTTGGCACAAAGGATAACAAAGATGGAAAAACTTACGTGAACTATTTATGTCTATCAAGTTAATAGTTTCAGGATCCCTTTTTTGATAACTTTTCAACTGTATTGAAACCTATTCTTAAGTTTATTATCAATAATTGTGGGGCTGGGGAAATAGCTCTGTGGCACAAGTGCCTGCCTGGCAAGTACAAAGATTGTGAATTCAAACCCTGGTCCCACAAAAAAAAAAAAAAGAAAAGTTTACCTTTTGTCACAAAATGAAATTCTCAATGTTCTATAATCATACTATGTATTTTTTTGTTTGGTATTTTGTGATGCATGTTAGACAAATGTTCAAATACTAAGCTGTATCCCTAACCAGTATGGGATGTGTTTATTAACCTTTGCCTGGTATTGCTAAAGTTATAGCTAATACAGGAAATTTTTTTAAAAGAATTTTTTATTTATTTTTCTTGTTTCAGAACTTTTGTTTGTTTGTTTGTTTATTTTTATGGCTGGCTCAGCCTGCCCTGAGAACAGGGCTGGCGCAGCATGTGGTGCTGGGGATCCGAACCTTGGTCCCTGCAGCTGCCTGCAGGCACTTTAGACCACTGAGCCATCCTGCCGCCCCCCCCCCTTATTTTTTTGTTTCAGAACTTTTATTTGTTTTTATTTTTTTTTTAAGAATTTTTAATTTTATTTATTTTTTTCTTTCAGAACTTTTGTTTGTTTATTCACTAATTTTTATGGCCGGCTCAGCCCATCCTGAGGGCAGGGCTGGTGCAGCATGTGGTGCCGGGGATTGAACCACGGTCCCTATAGCCGCCCAAGCTTTCCCAGGTGCTTTAGACCACTGAGCCATCCCGGGGCCCCTATTTATTTATTTTTATAGCCGGCTCAGCCTGCCCTGAGGGCAGGGCTGGCGCAGCGGCGTGGTGCCGGGGATCAGAACTGCGGTCCCTGCAGCCGCCTAAGCTTTCCTAAGCAGGCACTTTAGACCACTGAGCCGTCCTGCCGGGCCCCTAATACAGGAAATTTCTTAAAGTTGATTTTTATTTTTAAAGGGATGTGGTGGTGAGATAGAATCTTGCCGTGCTGCTCAGGTTAGTCTTGAATTCTTGTAGTCAAGGATCCTCCTACCTCAGCCTTTCAAGTATCTGAGACTACAAGTGTATATCACCATGCTTAGCTAAAATTGATTTTTAAAATGGTATTAAGTTATTCAGAGCCAAGAGCTATACTTTCTTGGGTATCACTTGTTTGGAATGAGCCAAACACTAGCATCTGTAATAACACAATGGCTTATTTGAATTATTATGTTAAGTATTATACAAGGTGTAATTGATTTAGCAATCCTAAAAAAAAGATAAACTAAGACTTAAATTTGCCCAGCGTTGAATAACTGATTCCATGACTGACTTTAGCTAGTATATTTTAGAGCACCTCTCTGTCATTTCTGTCATCATTCTTTTTAATTGTGAATTATCATTTGGATAAGAACCTTTACTACCTATACCCAGAAAAAACTTGATTTGAATAAGTATTGGTATGTTTTCGTTTTCATTTGATCTTCAGGCTCATTAAGACATTTTTATAGGGCCATCCAGAAATTTAAATCTTTAATTACTTTTTTTATTTTGAGCAATATTATCTGTAGTCAACTTAAAAAATTTTTAAGATTTTATAATAGACTGTTAAAAATAATACTGCATTACCAGGTTACTTCTTTAAATAATTCAGTTGCCTAGAAAAGGCTACTTTATTAATTATATGTTATAAAATACATGAGAATTATAAATGTCTGCTTAAGCAAATTCAGGGACCAAAATTTGACCCCCTGCACTACCGAGCCAGCAACTGAGCTCCAGCATGGTGGTGCACACCTACAATCCCAGTGCTGGGGAGGCTGAAAACAGGAGGATATATATATATGTATTTACATATATACATATATATATCCTTCTTATATATGAACTTTTTTATATTTACTCCACTTCTCATGTCTAAAAGATGAACTACAGAAAAAGAACTTTAGCATCTAGCCACATTTTCCTATTTACCTTTTTCCCTTTAATACTTGCTGTAGTAGTAATTATTTAAATAGGACTGACATGTTGTTATATAATACTGCAGGTAGAAACCTCTTTAAAAAGAATGGGATAATTCCCATTCCATTTACTGGGTACTGGACGTCTTTATTCCCTATGAGTTTATATTACTGATAAGTAAAATTTTGTACATGCAGGTTAATAACAAGTTCATGAAAACCTGACCATTTCATGTTTTCTCTCACTGGTCCATTTCAGTTAATAATTTGTTTAAGAAATAGCAATCAAAGAGTGAGTTAGAAGAGAAGATAAAATAGATTAGTTGATTTAGTTATCTTTAAATTTTTTTACTCTGTGGTAGAAAAGGTGATAGAATTGGTAAATGTTTCAGTGAGACTTGAAGGTTACTTAGAGCTTTACTTCAATTTATTTGAATTTCATATAGCTTCTAAAAAGTATTTAAAGAGAGTTGTATATGTACAGATTTTATTTCTAAAGCAGAAAATAAGTAGGAAAGCAAATCTGCTCTAAAGACCATTGTTGCTACTATAAAGGACCTTTGACATCCTACTAAATTCCTGATTAAGTGAGAGAGCTAGAGGTAGAGTTTAGTATTTATTCTAACTTAGTGTATATTGTATGATCCTGTTTCAGTTCATGTATGCATATAATTTCAAATCTGTGAAGTTAACATATTTATTTACAATTTCCCCAGCTTTAATCATATTAATAAAAAGCACTCAATGGTATAGTTGCTGTTTGGTTATTATTAGGAACCTTTTACCATATATAACTGTTCTGTCTTTCTGTATATGTTTTATTAAAGAAACTTCAGGTTTCTAATATATATGATATCTATTTTAGAGGTGAAAGTTTTGAAAACTGAAGATGACATCTCATGGAAGCTGGTTCCCATTTTACCTGCTCTTAATTTTGCCCTTCTAGAAGCGAAGAAATCACCTCCTGAAGAAGGAACTCATCCAAACGTATTAGTAAAGCATAATTTCCAAGAATGGTTCAATGTACACAAAAGCCTTTCATTGACTGCTGGTCCTCAGGTTGGAGAGACAGACACTGCATTCTGTGAGGAAGTGTCCAATAGATTTGATACGGTTCCTCTGCTCAAAAAATGCTCTATGGAATCTTTAACTCAGTTGAAGTCTTACTTTTCAGATCCTAGTGGTTATACCTTGGAAGTGTCTACTGCATTGAATTTGTTAGCAGAACATCCCTCATCTCCTTATATTTCAGATGGAATTTGTGAGGCTGGATTTTCTTTAGTTATGACTCCAGATCCTGAATTTCTTGATTCAGAGGCAGAAGTAAGGAAGAAACCTCAAATAAAAAAAAATTCTGAAGAAATGTTTAAGTCTAAGAAGGCAGCTGTGGTTCCATTGAGTGCAGCATCAAATCTGAGAATACAGCCAAAGAGAAAGGCCAGCACACTATCCATAGTGCCTAGTAAAAGAGTGAACTTATGCCGCCCATTTGCCAAAAGAGCTACACCTGGAACAGACAGGAGGTCATACTCTCCACCAACTCTAAAGTTAGTTAAAGGACAGTTTCCTCAGAAAAGAAAAAGAGGTAAATACAGTTTATATGGATTATTACAATATTAGCTATTATATTCAAAGCCTATACCTATCTGGATTTGTGTGGACTGGAGCATGGCAGAATGTTAGAAGTTTGTCAGGAACACCTCATGTCTCTGTATGCCAAAGTTTGAGAGGTGCTGACCTAAGCAACCGCTGAAAACTATGAATTAAGATAAACTAAGGTATAGCAAAAACCTGCCCACTAAAAGCTTATGTTCCACTTGTAAAACCTCCCAGACTGTCACATATTTACATTTAATTCTCAGAAAGATGGTCATCTATAATTTGGGGGCCATCCTCTGACAATTTGAGATGGAAGAAGAGGATCTTCTAAAAGCAGGCATACCAGTGTTAGCAAGGTATGATAGCTGATAGCCTACACACCTATGAAGAGAAGGGAAGAATGTGCATCCGTAACACTAAAGCAGTCTGGGATCAAGTTTCTGTTCCTTTGTACATGTCAGAGTTTTTTGAATGATCACCTCGGGGAAGCTGAAGCAGAATTGCAAGATCTAGCCCAGCCTGGACAACTTAGCAAGACCCTATCTCAAAATAAAAAGAGGAAAAAGGGTTCAGTGCAAAAGCTTAGGTTTTGTCCTGGGACTGGGGGCAGTGGGGATCAACTGGATCTTAAGACCAACCTATTGAAATGGAATATAATCTGTTTGGTTTTTTCATACTGGGTATCACACACAGAACCTTGTACTTGCTAGGCAGGTGCTTATGCTGCTATGCTATCTCCCTGGCCCTGATATGGAATATAATTTATATACTGAAAAGGTTCCACAGAAATTTTGATGGCCCTGGAAAGTAACAAAGAATCAGATTCCAGAGTTATTAAGTATTATGACCAATGTATGTTAGCCAGCATGCCATGCCATCATCTCATATTATGTTTAGTGTGTTTTCTGTTTTAAAAAAAAGTGGGGAACTAGGGCCAGCCATAGGTCAGCAGACTTTAAAGCCTTGCTTAGGCAGAGCCCAGTGGCCAGGGTTTGATCTCTAGCGTGCTGTACCAGCCCTCTCCATAGGACACTGAGAGCAGTTGAGAGTAGCATAGGTCTGTAGTCCCAGCATTTGGGAGGCTGAAAACAAGAGAATCACTATGAGTCCAGTCTACATAGTGAGACCCTGTAGACCCTGTTGTAAATATGTAAGAAAATATAAAATTAAGAAATGGGGAACTAAATAGCCAAGGAACTTCTTAGTCATACCTGTATCACCTTTGGCTTCTAACACTCTACACTATTAAAGTTCAGCAGTAAATGATGAAGACCACCAGATGGTTCAGAGCTAAATACTTTCTGGCCCTTCACAGAATGTTTGCCAACCCATCTATGCTGTTTTGCGTTTGAAAATGTTAGTCTGTAAAGTAGAAACATGTGGGATGTATTTGCCCCATGTTTTAACAAATAATTTCTGCCCTGCTGTGGTTTGAGAAATGGCGTACTGTGTGTGTATTTTGGAGGTTGGTGGGAAGTATGACAATATAAAGCATGGAGTCAGACCATACAAGTATTTGTAAATATATTGCAGACCTACCATACTGATCTTATTGTCTGTATAAGCCAGTTTACTTCAGAGTATTAAATTGTCTCTAATTCAACATACATTCTTACTGTTTCCCAAATATTTTGTTACTGTATATTTACTATATTTGATATAATATAATAAGCAAGTTGTGACACATTTATTTTACAACCCTATCCCAAACTGGTTTATGCTGTGACTAAGGCAATACATCCACAGTACAACCCATCTCCAACCCTCTCAGCCCAGCACCTCCATTTATAAGAGATTTCCCTTTCTTGTTTGTGCAGTTAGATTTTGGCTGTCTAATCTTATTTTTCTTTTAATTTATTTTAGTATTGACTATTTTTCCTGCTTGTATTTTTGCTTTTTACTTATGCTGAAAATTTTGGAAAATTTAACTGGAATGTAATGAAAAGTCTTACACCTTTTTTTTTTTTTTTGTCTTTTTGAGACAGGGTCTCAGTATGCAGTTGAGGCAGGCCTTGAGCTCACTTTTGTAGCCCAGGCTGATCTCAAACTCGCACTGATCCTCCTGCCTCAGCCTCCCGAGTTCTGGGATTATAGGTCTGCACCACCATGCCGAGCTTAAAGTCTTACACCTTTAAAATCAATATTCTGCCGGGCGTGGTGGCACACGCCTGTAATCCCAGAACTTGGGAGGCTGAGGCAG
>PVJA010046212.1:0-15218 GCA_004027025.1 Myocastor coypus | reverse complement strand
ATGGTGCCAATCGGTTTCATTTTAAATACACGATCTCATACTTCAGTGAGCCAATTATGGGTGATGACTGACACTGATAACTCCTCCATATTTCTTCTTTCTTTCTTTCTTTCTTTTTTTTTTTTTTTGGTATTTAGTACAGGGTCTACAGTGTTTCACTATGTAGTTCAGACTCGTAGTCATTCTTCTGTTTTCAGCCTCCCAAGAGCTGGGACTACAGGCACACAACACCACGCCCAGCCTCAATTGCCTTCTTAGCGTGCTCTGGGGGTGGGGCTGGCATGGCACGCAGGGATCGAACCCAGGCTGTTATGTCTGCCTAAGCAGTCACTTTAATTTCCTGAGCTAATTGGCCGGTCCTATCTTTTTTTTTTTTTTTTTTTTTTTTTTTGTGGTACTAAGAATTAGAACTCAGGATGTTATGCTTGCCAGGCAGGCCCTTATGCCACTGAGCTATCACTCCAGCCCATTCCTCCATATTTCCTTAGCCCATTTATTTTTCAGTTCTCTTAGACAACTACTTAACATCTTCTTTCTCTTCAAATCTCTGACACTTACTTCCCACATCCTATCCTTGTGCAGGCCTTTTCCATATTTCATAGCAAACAAGTCAGAAGCAATCAGAAGAGCATCCACAAACTGTGTTTAGGCATAACTTCTGTCTGGGCCTCAGTGCTCATAGATTTTGCTGTCGTCTTGAGAACCGAGGGTTTCTGGAAGATGAAATTGTTCACATGACTCTTGCTTTTCCTCCTATACTCCATTCTGAGACATCAGGTCATTGACTCCTTTTTTATTGGTCCAAGCATCTCCACACTGAGCTATGTCCCCAGCCTTCTCTCTGTCTCTGTCTCTCTCTCTGTTTCTCTGTCTCTGTCTCTCTCTGTCTCTCTTTCTCTCTCTTTCCCTCCCTCCCTCCTTCCCTTGAGACAATTGCTCATTAAGTTGATAAATTTCACAGTCTGGGCTCAAACTTCCTCCTGTGTCAGCCTGGGGTTACAGGTGTGCACTCCTGTGCTAAGTTCGCACTGCTTTCTTGTATTATCTATTTTGGCTCTGTCAGGATATTCCAAACATTACACAAAGATATCATACTGTCCCTAATTATATGAAAAAACAAATATACAAATGTCGATCCTGGGCCTTCCTTCACCCATTATCTTAGGTTTCTTTCTTTCTTTCTTTCTTTTTTTTTTTTTTTAAACAGGGTCCCGCTATGCAGTTCAGGCTGGCCTTGAGCTTACTTTTGTAGCCCAGGCTGGTCTCAGACTCATACTGATTCTCCCGCCTCAGCCTCCCAAGTGCTGGGATACCAGGTATGAGCCACCATGCCTGTCTTTATCTTAGTTTTTTATTCCTGTTTTCATGAAAACCTCTTGGGAGACCCTCCTTCCTTTCCTTTCTTTCCTCTCTTTTCTTTCTTTCTTTCTTTCTTTCTTCCTTCCTTCCTTCCTTCCTTTTTTTCTATGGTCAAGTTGGTGGTGAACTGTTTTCAAAAAATCAATATATTTGATAGGAATTTAAAAACACATAATGCTATGCTTTAAACAATATGGATAGGCTATAAGCATTGAAATGTATCTCTCCTGAATTCTACACATCTATCCCACTACCTTGTTGATAATTCCACTTGATTTTTTTTTTTTTTTTTTTTTTGGGGGGACCGGGGTTCAAACTCATGACCTTGCACTTGTCAGGCAGGCACTTGTGCCACGGAGCTATCTCCCCAG
The DNA here is from genome assembly GCA_004027025.1 of Myocastor coypus. Classification (NCBI taxonomy): domain Eukaryota; kingdom Metazoa; phylum Chordata; class Mammalia; order Rodentia; family Myocastoridae; genus Myocastor; species Myocastor coypus. The sequence goes on along the minus strand of PVJA010046212.1, from coordinate 13,488 downwards.
CCCCTCCCCTTACTTTCTCAACATGAGTTAGTCAGCCCCTGATTCGTCTTTCAGTCACTCACATCTCAGTTGGTGACTTTTAGCCTGTAGCCACTTAGGTTAAAAACCATAACAGCGTTTTGACTCTTTCTCTTGGCTTATCCCCAAGGCCAGCTCGTCATCAGATCCTCACCATTTCTTACCATGACCGCTACCACCATCCTAGTCCACACTTCCATCTTCCCTCATGTGAAGCTGAGCAGACAGAGGCACCTGCCTGTCCTCTCTTCTATCTGCTTCTGTATTTACTTGCCCTCTTTCTCCCCCATTTCTTTTGAGCCCATTGCATCATCTCCCTCCACTCAAAGCTTTCCAGCACCTTTCCGCCTTGTAGCTGCCTGTCCAGCTCTTCATGATCTGAGTTTTCTATATTGACATTACACAAGCATGCATTTCCAATATAATCCTCAAAAGCTCTGTGTTGGCCTTGCAGGCTAGCTCAGTGGTTTAAGTACCTGAGCGGGGGGAGGGGGATCCCAGTCTGGCACGGTGGGTGGCGGTTCAAACCCCAGACCCATCCTTAAGGCAGCCTGAGCCAGAAAAAAAAAAAAAAAAGCCTTCTTAAAAGCTCTGTGTTTTGGGGAATATAGAATACATTTAACAGATAATAGAACTTATGTGAAAATTAAGGTTGGAGCAGATCATTCATATGTTATCATCCAAAATACTAAAAATGCACAAAGACAGTAACATGAAAGTCCCGCTTAGGAGCTGACTCAGTATAGAAGTGTGGAGCTCTGAGACAACAAGCTAACACTGAGGTCATCGTAGAAGAGAATACAACAAGCTTTGAGCAGAGAGCTTTGTCAGGTGGGAGAGGACAAGTCTCTTGAGAGAAAGGCCTGAGTTCAGGTACTCATTTTTAATTCTTTTAAGTAGAGCCAAGCTCTCCCCACCCTGTACAGCAGCCAACCTTTTCTTTCTGCTAAGGTTGTAATGTTCTTCCTACTACTCTGGGTCCTCTTGCTCAAGGACAGTCTTATTTCCATGCTATGCCCTCATTATCCCATTATTTACCAATAGCATATTAGGTAATTGCCGTTGCAGAAATATGTGTTGCAACAGAACAGACTGTACTCTTTACCTACTTTCACCTTTGCTGTTTCTCATGTGTCAGGCAAGAACCTACCTCGAGGCTTTGCTCTCGCTCCTCCCTCTCCCTGGAGTTCCTTCCCTCCAGGAACCGTGAATTGCTTCTTTCTTTTAGATCTTTATTCAAAATCGTTATAGTTTTAGCTTCTCTAACCAGTTCATTTAAAAGAAAAACATCTGCACTCACACATCAACATTCCCTATTTTACATCATTGTTTACTTTTCTTTATGATACTTATCATCTGATATCTTTTATATTACTCATGGATTGGCTGACCCATATGCAGGAGTATGCAAGCTCTGTGAAAGCAAAGATTAGATTTTTGTCCTTGTCTGTTTGTTTTTTCCTTTGTTTTCTTCTATCTTTGCTGTCTGGAACAAGGCCTGGTACATGTAAGATATTCAATAAATGTTGAATGAATGTTCAATAAATGTTAAAACTACATATTTTATCAGTTATTTGGAGTTTAGTTTCTCTCTCTCTCTGTTCTGTTTATGTGTTTGTGTGACAATTAGTGGCCTTTTACACAACTAGGTTTCCTATCTACCTTGATGCATGACAACTTTGGAGACTAAACATTGCCCAAAGACCTGTGTGCCCAGGAATTGTTCCTCAGGGTGATGTTATGGAAAAGTGATAGAGCCTTTCAAACGTGAGGTTTTTCAGGAGGCTCGCTGGTGGTTGGAAGTGTTGGAAAGGAATGTGCCTTTCCCCTTCCCTTTCATTTCCTGGCTGAATTTGTGGGTTTTTGTCCCTACTATCCCTTGCTCCCCTTACAATGCCTGAAATAATGGATCTAACCATTCATCAAGCCTCTAAAACAACGAGACAAAATATACTTTCTCCTTAGATATTGAGTGTCTCAGGTATTTTGTTCAAGTGACAGAAAGCAGGCTAACATAGTCTTGAGATTTTCATGCTCTTTCATATACTCCACAGTGCTCCTGGAAGGTTTAGATATTCAAAGCCTTGGGTTTTTTTTTTTTGTTTTGTTTTGTTTTGTTTTGTTTTTTTTGTTTGCAAAACTTAATATGAAGATTAATTATTTTAATCATAAGTAAAAGTTATGACTATGGTTGACTATATCTTTTTATCCAATTTTATTTTATTTTAAAGAGTAAAAACAAAAGCAAGAGAAAAAAGTCAGAAACAAAGACAGGAAAAGGGTAACATACACATATGTCATAAATTTTCAAAATAAGAATAGCTGATTAAGCATAGTTGATATTTTATCTATTTTTATTGTCAAATCTGTTGCGCATATTAACAGGTAGTTATATAAGATTGGACATATGATTGAATATCACTGCTTGCTTTCAAAAAATCTTAAATTTTTGTTTTTGTCTCTCTGGTTTTTTCTTTTCTTACTTTTTAAAAAATGTATTTTAAAGAGAGTGTAGTGATAATTGATATTACATTAGAAGGGGTACACATTTAGAAGACCAAAATGGCAGGTATTGAAACATGGTTTTTGTATTACATTTCTGTTCTTGATGTAGTTGCTTAGTCAAGGTGAAAATTCTACATGTTAATTGCTATCTTGAAAAAGCTGATGGAAATTCTTAGTACAATCACCTCAGCCACCCTGAAAACTTGCATGTTTTCCCCTTCCTGGTTTCCTTATCTCTTTTCCCTTCCCTCCTTTTCATTGTTTAATCCTTAAGATCGATTTCTTAGGGGCTGGGGAGATAGCTCAGGGGCACAAGTTCCTGCCTGGCAAGTACAAGATCCGGAGTTCCATCCCCAGTTAAAAAAAAAAAAAATCTATTTCTTTCCATTTTACTGTGTCTGTTATACCTTTCAGGTTTTCTCTCTTCTTTCAGGTTCTTAGACTAGGGAGACAACACATTACTTAGACATGTGGGTCTGGTGTGTTTCACTTGTGAGTACAGCTTCTAGTTACCTACGAAGCATCATTTATCTATGAAAACTTTGAGTTTGCCTTTTTTATAGCTGAGTAATACCCCATTGTATAAAAATACCATGCCTTTTTCACTCATTTCCCAGGTGATAAGATTGAGTACTGTATTTCTTTGTAAACCCTCTATTATTGTAAATATCGCTGCCTCATTATAGGAACCAATGCTGTTATGCAAGCAATTTAAAATTAAGTCCACAGACGTTCCACACAGATTCTCTGCTATAGCCACTGATAAGTTCTGGAAATTCAATATTTGATGGAAATTTTATTCGCTCATTACCAGCCTTCATGGAAGGTCAAAATACAGGTTCATTCCAATGATCAACAGGTTTGGCCAGCTGATAAGAAGAAGCAAAACAAGAGAGAGCTCCTCCTGATGACAAATAGGGCTTTAATTCAGTTTCTGGGGTAACGAGCACAGGATGCTGAGCTGAGGGGTTCTTTCAGCTGAGAATGTCAAAGGATAAGGAATAAACATGTTCAGTGTCACACAGGTTCCGGGTGTGCTCAGAAAGTGGTGACCCATTAACGTGGACTAACTGCAAAATAGATGTGGCCATGGGGAGAATGAGAGAGGTTTATACCCCTGAGGAGCTTGTAATTGATACAGCTAAGGATCTAATCAAAGTTTTTGGTGATGTAATAAGACCAGCTGTTCTTCTTCCCACTGGCCCCAACCACACTTGACTTCTCAAAATTTTCAGCTTGTCTTGGTTATTTTCTCTCATTACTACTATAAAACCATGGAAGGAAAGTTTATTTATCTCATTTCAGTTCATACTTTGCTGGCTCCAAGGCAGAGGGGCACATGGCACAGGATAGCTGTTTATGATGGCAGAAAACAGTAAAACAGCAAGAGCAACAGGGAGAAGCAGTGGCTGCAGCCAAGGTGGCAGAGAGCAGGCCTCTCTCCTTTCCTCCTACTGCATGCTGGCTGTCTGACCCAGGGTGGGTTTAGCACTTGCTAAATCCCAGAAGTACTCACATCCATAGTCCCAGCACTGTATTATGAATTAATCACAAGCTCTAGAAGTCTACTCCATGACTATATAAGGCTTTGGAGGGATGATGAGACACAAACATAACACAACTATAATACTATACACCCATGGGGTACATAACCCTTTCCCTAGTATTCAGAAATGAATGTCTTATCTATATTTCATTCTACCTTTTCTTCACAGCAAAATTTAAACTTTACCCAAGTCCAGTGGGTCCTATACTTAACCGCCACATTGTCTGTTGGGAGTGAGCTCTAAAAAATATCAAAGGATAAACGTTAGGGCATGAGCAGTCAGTAACATTTTGTGCCTTGGATTAAAAACTGAGATATGTTCTTTCTTGGGTCTTAGGTTCCTTCCACTGCTTAGATCATCGCTCAACCTTTGGTGGCGTCAGTTCATCAATCCAAAACAGCTGCACGTCATAAAGTTCTCAATTTAATATCCTCAACTCATAAGTGAAGAAAACTAAGTGATCAGAGAAATGAATTTGAATCTGAGAGATTCTTAGTGCAATTCATAATGAAAATACATACCGTAAGCGAAGTCGGCTCTGCCGTTGATAGGTTGCAAATCGTCAGGTTACTTTACATTTCTTGACCTCAGGTGATTAAAATAACAAAATTTTGATAAACATTTACTAGACACGTGATGCTTTAACTTGAGGAAATGTACCCTTTCAGTGATATTTCAGTTATGTAAGTTTTTTTTTATGTAGAAGAATGTCCTTTTCCTCTCTAAAAATATGTTTTCTAGGGCTATAGTAAGAAATATGCAGATTCTTGCCTGGAATCGAGATGACTTTGTAGGTTACCCAGCCCCTAGTCTTCCTCCATAGCAGAGCAGAGTTGGTTACAGTTGGCTACTGCACAGCTCATTAACAACCCAGTCAGAGTCCAAGGAGAGGAAATGGATGAGATGAAGCCTAAAGCTGTCACTGCTGGGTATTTGTTAGCAGCTTGGATAAGAAGCTTAACAGGATGAAGTTTAAAAAATAATTAAAGAAGTGTGGAGATTACCTGTCACTTTAGTCCATGTGTGTTACCTTCTTTGCCTGCTACTCTACATCCATACCCCATCCATACTTTTAAGGGTCAAGCACATGTTGTTGGCAACATTAATGGAGAAGCATAAAGACTCTTTACAATTCTAAAGTTCCTTAAAAAAATCATTCATCTCATATTAGACAAGCAAACTAAAATGAAATTTATTTCACCTAGAATTTTAGTTTTCCAAGTTAGATTAAGAAGAATCTTTAATGAGAACTGATCTTAAAGTAAAGCATTCACTAAAGTCTATGGATGCATTTTTGACTAATACTCTGGGTTCTGCAAGAGCTACCCACACTTAGTTTCTGAGTACAGGTCTCTAGACCAGATTTGCTCTATAAATCTCCCATGAACAAGGTAACAATTTTGTTTTTGTTTTGTTTTGTTTTTGTATTTTAGGGAAAGGTCTACAGGGTTCAGGGTCTCGCTACTAGATTGGACTCATAGTGATCCGCCTGTTTACAGCCTCCCAAGAGCTGGGGTTACAGGTGCGCACTGCCAGGTCCAGTCTCGGTTGCCATATCAGTGCGCCCCAGGGACAGGGTGACTCTGGCAGGCCCAAGGATTGAAAGGTCACCATTTTGGACAGGTAACACTTTGAAGGGACACTTTCCGAATCTGTATTTGAAAAAAAAAATTCAAATTATTACCTCAGACAGACTCTGCAACCTTCCTCCCCTGACAAAACAGGCCTAGCTTCCCTCTTGTTAGAATTTAGGACTCTCCAAGGTGTTTAATCTGTGTTTAATCTAATTCCTATCTTTCTATGACAAAGATATAAGTGAGTCTAGATATAAGAGAAAAAAAAATTCAAAAAGAACCAGATATTGTGTTCAAGATAGGAAGGTGGAAGATAGGGGCCAGGCCAAAGGAAGATAAGCCCTAGGATACTGACTAGACTGGTATCTCTGAGGAAAAATGCCCAGGCTTGTCCCTGGAACTCAGTGGATACATTAGGAGAGGAACTGATGGAGAATGGGAGGAAAAAATCATGTGAGGATCTGAGGAAAGGCACTGTAAAGGAGCTATGTAGTTTCTTGTGCTGAGTTTTCTTGTCTCCAACTTGTGGTTGAATCTTAAGAACTGATTCAACACTGCATTTCATGGGACATTTTGACTTCTCTGGTACCGGATGGTGTTGACAATGGAGCCTTAAAGCAAATAGCTGCATGAGAGTGCCAGGCAGGGGCAGTCCCCTTTTATCAGAACAGACTGAAATTGCAAAAGGCCACAAGGCCACAAGATTGCACAGCAACCCAAAAAATGCAATATGTTACACACCTTAGGCATTTACTATTTGTATGCTAAATATACCTCATTTTCTGGCACTTTTCTACATCTGCTCAAGGATTTATACAAATCTTCAACCTGATTCCCCCCAGGAAACAAAGGAAGGACCCAGACACAAAATGATTGCAAAATCAAAGAGAGATTTTCCTTTCCTGATAACACTAGAATTCCCTTTCCTTACAGTTTGTTTTGGCATGGGCCAATGTCTTTCATGCAGACAGCTACTGTTTACACTGTTGTTGTCATGTTTTGCCTTCATCATCTGTTAAACTCTCTTCCATTTGTTAAGTACCGTCGGTTTACCAACGAACTCGGCTTTATAGGATGTTGTATGTTCATTTTTCAAGATATGAACCATGGCATCTAAGTGGCAATGGTTTCTGTCTACCTGGGGTTGCCTGGAGGAAAGAACCACGGTGCCAGGCACAGGTTGGGCTGCCCTAGGGATTCCGTGCATTTGGCAGGAGACCTTGAGATAGCTCCCGTTCCATTCTGCTGGCTGGAGTCAGTAACCTGCTGAACCCAGTCTTGAATTAACACTGGGTGGATATAAAAACAGTAAGCCAAGAAGTTTGTACTTCTCTCCACTGTAGCCATTTATTTAGCTGCAGAGAATTTTGTGGGTGGCCTGTGCTTCCCAACCAAAAGAACAAAGTAGCCTTGTGAAGGGGTCCTGGAGAGGGGAGAACAGTAGCAGCAGGTCCACTTCTTCAGTCTTCTTGTAACTTATAAATTAATTTTTTGGGGGCAGGCTGATCTCTCAGAAGCACATATTTTAGTTTTTACCCCATCAAGTTGTTTGGTTTGTGTCTCAGAATTAAGGTTGATGGAAGCCCCTCCTGATCCAGGAAACAAAGAGCAATACTGAATATTAACAGACACAAAGCTTTGTTTGGCTTTACTTTTGAAAGGGGCCCAGAGGATACATTAGAATAGGTTAGGTTTTTGTTTTGTTTTTTGCTTTTTGTTGTTACTGTTGTTGTTATTATTTGCGATGATTAGAACCTGTACTTGGCACACGTTCCTGACTCGTTTCACTATGCTTCCACACGGAAGAGGCACAGGCCACATAGTGGATGCAGTTGACACATACAACCTTACTGAAGTGTTCCTGTCTTTAGCCGCCCTGTTTACTACCTATAAAACAGGTTTGTGAAGTACAGGTTTATTACATTTTTCTCAAAGATAGCAGACATTATGACTAATTTTGTACATGTGACTGCTGTTTGCCTGTTATGTCTAAAAGTGGTTCATTATTATCGTCAATAGACAAGCCAAAAATTACATTAGAGGCACTGTGGAAGGCTGGTAGTTGATGACTGCAGCTTACATGGGTTCTTTGGACTCCTGACTCAGCTGCTTCCCAGCTAGATCCCTTAGGTGTCGGGGTCCCACTTGTCTCCTCCGTGTGATTCCAGAGCTTTTTCATAGGATACACCCTATGAAGATACAGAGCAAATACACCCTATCAAAGGTGTATTACTTCCAATGAAGTGATACATAGAAAGAGCTTCGAGCATGCCTGAACCTGGTAGAAATTAAAGGAAGAAATGGTGAAGAAAAGAAAGGAAAGAAGATGAGGTGAGGGAGGGAGCATTGGGAAAGGGGTGAAGAAGGAAAACAGAAGAATTTCAAACTTAAAATGGCCAACTACCAGTTTTTCCTGAGAAGAGATATAAGGATTTGACCATGTGCCTTTGAATTAGCTTGAAGCTCACATGAAAGATGATTGAAGCACACACTGAAGCTGACTTTGAGAGCTGGGTGACTTGTGTCCTGGCCAGCTGTCTATTGTCTGTGGCTTGCCAGATCTCTATTGGCACGCCACAGAATGTGTATACAACCAGTTGGTGCAGACTTTGAAAACAGGCTGTTTGCACTGGCTTACCAGAATGTGCTTGTTTACTCTGTTCACTAAAGATATCCGTATAAGTTTGGAGCACAATAAAAGTTAAATTTAGTATTTGGAGACATTTAGTTTGCTTGTTGTGACATTATATTTTGACATATACCAAACTAAGTTATTAAGCTACTGGTTGACTCTTTAGGCATTTATCTCTTGGAAATCCATCTTCTCAAAGAAAAATAAGAAAGAGCCATTTTTCATGTCATAAATTTTTTTCTCAAAGAATAATAGCTGTGAGCTTAACAACATTGAATCAATTAGAGTTGAAATTAATTATGGAAAGATAATAATTTAAGAATTTTTTTCTGCATGGAGGTTTTGATTTTAGGGCCTGAATAGAACCTTATCAAAACAATAATTGCACTTTGAAATAAATACACCTGTTGGGTTAGAAGCTTCAGGAAGACGGAGGTGTATCTCTGATGGTTATAACTGTAACCTTTGGTTTTAAATCAGTTCCCAACTTATAGTAGCCACTAGATAGCTGCTGAATGAAAAGACAGCCCTAAAATTAGCATGACCATGCTGTGGACAAAGTCAGAGAGGAACTACATGTACATGTAAGTCAAAACAGTCCACATGCTTGAAATATCATTAGTTTCTTATGATCGGAACCTGCTTCTTCTGCTCCAACTATCACACTAAGAAAACAAAATGAGATATTCTGTGTTGATAGGCCATTTTTGGGGGGCAGGATTGGAGTTCGAACTCACAACCTTGCACTTGCCAGACAGGCACTTGTGGATAGGTAATTTTGATATCCACAATACACTTAAAATCTCCTGAGTCCATTTGTGCTGAAATGACTATGTATTTCTTAGTAGTAATGGTCATTGAAATTCAAAATGAAATTAAATCGCTGCCACTCACACTAGACATACTTTTTCCATTATTAAAACGGCATGATTTCTGAGCATCATGGCGGACTTCACAAACTTGCCTGTTTTCTCTTGAGGTTTCCTGCTACTGCCATGTTAGAGTCTAAGGACCAAATTTGGCCATGTTCCTTTCCTTGTAATCTTGTGACCACTGTTTTAGAATATGGCATATCTCTTACGTGATTCACTGGCTCATTTATCTTAGTTTTCTGATCTTATGTTAGATTGCTGTCCATGAACTTGAAGTTTGGACATTAAAAGGAATGATTACAATGCTTTTCCTTCACTCTCCTCTCTTCTCTTAAATTGTTCCTTTGAATTTGTGACACTAATGATTATATATTATTTAATATAATAGTTAACACTAATAATTATTGCTAGCATTAAAGATTCTTGTCACCCAGGATAAAATATATGGGCATACATGCATATGTGCAGAGTGATTGTGATACACAATGAATATTTAAATTACAAAATTTAGCACAGTAAATAGCAGGGTCACTTACCCCCCTCACAGTTCTCCCCCTCCCTTTGAACGCACTTGTCCCGTCATTCTTGCCACGTGGTGAAGTAGTTCTGAAAGTCCCGTTTCGTGAGTCTTTGTGAGGTATGCTGACATGCAGTGAATGCTGCTGCTCAGGGCTGTGCAACTGACAGACAGGCTCCAAAGCACACCCATGCTCTCCTGTACCTGACTCACCACAGCTGGTGTTGTGTAGCTCCCAGCTTCTCCCCACAGCCAGGATGACCATGATTTGATTCAGGATGTCAAGGCAACCATGACAACACAACAAAGTATCCAAAAGAGGACTCCAGAACTGCTTCAGAAAGTGGCAAAAATGAGAATAATGGGGTAAGTGTGTTCAAAGCAAGGGAAGTGGCTTGAGGGGGATGAAAAGTAATGTGTATTTTCCTGTAATAAACATTTAATAAATTTAAACACTCATATTTTAACCACATATGGTACAGAAAGGAAAAGAAAGAGAGTAGTGGGGATTCTATGACTGTGAACATTTCTTTTTAAAAGAGCTTTTATGAGTGCTGCTGCTCGTGTATTCTCTTTGCAATTCAGATAGTATGATCTTCTTGGGATACGGGGAGAGCACACACTTGGGAAACAGAGCCTCCTTGCCCCTGCCGGTATGGAAGACATAGGCAAAAAGAATGGGGGAACTCATTTCCTCTAGCCAGCAACTGGGGGAAATAGCACCAGAGAGGAGAAGAATGCAAAGAGAAGTAAAAGCTATTGTGCTTTCCCAGCAGAGTTAACTTCATCTTCACCAGCTTTCCCCTACCTCCAAGAGGCATTTTTGGAATGGCCCAAGCAGAGTGCCCGACCTTTATGTTCAGAGTTAGCCAGCCAATGCCTTGCCATCTTCCCCCTCCTTGGTGCGAGTGGAACATTGCATGGCCACTTCTGATTCCTGCCATTAGTGCACACAGCTGAAGGGAATAAGTCCCAGTTGAAGGGAATGGAGGTCTGGGCACCATCAAGAAAATAAGTTGATATCTGCTCTGCCCACTGGAGAAAGAGAGCGAAGTAAGAAAGAATGATTCTGAGACTCTGAAAATATAAACACAAATAAAAATTAAAGCCCAAAAATCTACTCAGAGCAGGAAAAGAAAAAGTTAAGCTCTCTGTTGGTCATGGGACTTGCTCTTGGCATTGGAGGAGTGAGGAGGCTCTTGTGGTCTAATCTGGAAAGAGCCGCTAACTCACTGTGTCACCTTGGCAAGTGGGACGATCTCCCTGTGCTCCACGGCTCGGTCCAGCTGCTGGACTGGATGAAAGGAAGACCTCACTGAAACCAGATGCTGCCTCTCTAAAAAGCTTTCAGCAATAAATAATATCGCATATACTTTGTTCCTGGCAGCAAATACTGAACTGTTATAAACCCCTGTTTTCACTTGCCTCTAAATTTCTGGAAATTTCTCCTTTGGGCTTGAATTTTTCCATGCTAGTTTGCAGCCCAAAACTTTTTGGAAAGTTTAAGCAAAATTTTACTTAGCTATTTTTCCTGAGTTATAGCAGAGTGAGAGCAATGCATTGTTTTGTTTTTTACCTCATAAATTTACTTTTTTCCTCAGGAAAAAAAAGATGCTGAGTAGGTGCAGTTAAAGTATTCAGGGCTAGTAAAAGAGTTGTGCTGTGGTAAGGAAGCCTGGAAGATGACAAATTTAGGTCTCTGTGTTCATTTCTTTTTTTTATACAAGACTACATACAATCAGGACATATGTAAAAAGCTTTAGTTTTAAGAACTTCCTGAGAGGAAGGTTCCACACAGTCTACCAATAACCCATGCTTTGGTGCCAAAATGCAACTTCAGCTACCACCAATTACAATTCTATGCTTATAGACCTACTTCCCAAATAAAATATGTCATGATTTGTACTGAGATTAGATGTTATATGCACATGAAGAAAACTATTTCATTCAGGTCACCTTCAAAGAAACATTGTTTGATGTACACACTAGATCCAATGCCTCTTTGTAGAATTTATAATGTACTGCATACATGTGGAATGACTTTAGTCTTGTCTGCTACCTCACTGGACTGATAACTCCATTATATGCAAGTTCATGTCTATTTTACTTACCATCATATCTGTAGAACATAGCCTAATACTTAGCATATGATGGTAACTCACTGTTGAAAATGAATGAAATGAATTCATTTAATTAGTGAATTAAACAGGCTTAAAGTGTGTTTTGGGGGGCTGGGGAGATAGCTCCGAGGCACAAGTGCCTGCTGGGCAAGTGCAAGGTCGTGAGTTCGAACCCTGGTCCCACAAAAAATAAATAAATAAATAAATGAATAAATAAAGTGTGTTTTTGATGGAAACTAATTATAAAGCAAAGAGAGGCTCATTTTGAATGGTGGTTCTAGAAAGTCAAGTCCTAGATCATATCTAGAGCTCTGGCAGCCACAACAAAACAATAACATATTCACTGAAGCAATCTCACTTCCCAAGCTAGGTTAGGGGTCGGGAGCACCATCACCCTGGGATGATGCATGAACCTAGGAGGAACACACATCCAAATTGTAGCAATGAATGGATGCAACTATCTTGGACTTCATTCATAGATTTTTCCATTCAGACACACATGCATGCATTCAGTAAGTGTCGCTGTCTAGTTTGCACCAACCATTGATAAGAAAGCTAGAAATCTGTCTTTGCTTTGGAAAACTCCTTGAAATATTAAGGATTTATTATTTATACATGAACACAAATAATATTATTTTGATATTACATAACAATTGCAATATTGGTCTTATAAAGTCAAAGCCAATCCTAAGAAATTTATTACTAAATACCCGGCACTAAGTTAGGTAAAAAGAACAGAACAATCAGAACAGATTGTAAGAAAATCAGGTATGGGTTAATAAGTGATAAGAAGATAAGTCATGAAGTATCTCTTATACAAGGTGAAATATAAGATATTTTACCTATATAGATAGGAGTTAAGAGCAGGAGAGGTAAATTGCACCACAAGATACTGTGTGGGCTTGTAAAATCTCCTGAAGGTTCTGGAGAAACTTTGTAGCATTAGCTTTATGTGAAGAGGTCACATTAGGATAAGCAGTTAATAGCAAGGCCTTTCATAGGCACACTCTGGACTCATTCACGGTTTGCCGCCTGCAATTTGTCTTTCACCTTGAGAAACTTGTCTAATCTCTTAATAGTAGAAAATAAACTGGATTAAAGCCCATGCTTTTCACAGCAAGGGCATTAGGGCATATATACGCTTTCCCAAGCTTGGGTATTTCTTTGACCCTAGCTTGCCTTGCCCTATTCAAAGGTTCAAGACAATGCTATTGTGGTTTATAAATATGTGCAATTGGAGATTATCAAATTTGGGACAGTCTAGACACACCATATCTCCTGGAAAAGGAGACTTACCTACAAAACTCTTACCTATAAAACTAGCCCATTGTTCTCAGATATTGGCTTAGTTTCCTCCTCTTTTGTCATCCCAGTAGTAGATCAACAGAAAGGATTCTCCTAACATCTGGGTACATCAATCATTTCCCCCTCACCATCATTTGTTAACTTATTGTGCTTGCCTTATGCCATTGATCTCCACTTGATACTTTGTTTTTCTTTCTTTCTATTTATTTAGTTTTTGATTGTCATTGTCAGTTTCCTCCCACTAGATGCCAGTTCCAGGATATAGGATAGGAACTCAGAAATGGTTATAACCTAACCGGTTCAATGGGTGAATGACAAATGATTGGACTCAGTGACTGAATGACAAGTGGTCAGGTGCTGAGGATATCGGAAGTGTCTCATCTTTTTTTTTTTTTTTT
>PVJA010046211.1:0-15197 GCA_004027025.1 Myocastor coypus | reverse complement strand
TGAGTTATAGGATATTACAGCACAGGTTCTCTTATATCCTGGGTCTTTATTGACCTTGAAGGGCTAGGGCCAAAATATTGGCTATCCTTATAGCCCTTCTTATTCTCCAATTGTCGGTCTGTTAACTTACATTCTCAACCCTCCAGCAGAAAAGCTTTGTGATACTATTATTCTATAACATAGATACTGGGCTTATCAACAATGATAAATCATACAGAGCAGAAAAGGAGTTTCTTTCTTGTGCCTAATCTGACTCATTCATTTCTCAGGGAAAGATCATGTTGTATCAGCTTTTCTGTATCCCCCGACTCCCAAATTTTATGTGCTCATAAGTGTATGAAAAATACATTTTTATATTGAAATGATTTGCATAGAAATATTGAGGTGCACATTGTCAAGACTGTTGGTATATTTTAAATGTATATGGCAACATTAGATTTCTCTGATAATAACAGCAGCCTCTGCTAAACGGGTGGAACCTTTAGTCACCACATAAGATGGTACCAAAGGGGACGCTTCTAAGTGTGACGCCCTGTATACTTTTGCAGCTTTCCTTGTCTACTCTGAGTAAATGTTTCTTAATGACTTATATCCTGGTATGGTGGTACATGCTTGTAACGCCAGCACTTGGGAGACTGAGACAAGAGGATTGGAGTGAGTTCAAGGCCATCCTGGGCTACATAAGTAAGGGAGTTTAAGTCCAGCCTACACTATGTAGAGACCCTGCCTCAACAAAAGAAAATAAAAAAGAAATACATACACTATATTTTAGCTTAACTTCTAAGTTTTATTTTTTTATTTTTACATAATGGCACAGCATGTGTCTGCCAGTTCTACAAGGGTTGTTTAATTAAAAAAAAAATAACACAACTCTCTGTCCCTTGTATACATCTTCCCAGCAGCAATCCCCTTCTTGTCATTTATTGTTTGTTAACATAAAATTAATATAAAATATCTTGTAATTTTATTTCTTGAAAGTTTACTTTTGTTGGTACTTTATTTTTTTGAAATATTTTCTTTCCTCTGGAGTCAATTATCTTTTTTTAAACTTCTGTTTTTCCCCCTACTAGGTATTTATCCAACCTGAAATTCTTTGCCAAGAGTTTAACTCTCCCTTCAAGATGTTCAAAAAATGTCAGACTTTCTATTAAATTTTCCATTTCAAATGAGTCTCCTCTGACTGGCTTTTGCCTGACCTAGGTTCTATCTGGGATTTAGGCTCAGCTATCATTCTAGGGATTGTTGTTAGAATGTTCTAGAAGATTCTCTGCATTACTCTAGTAATTCTCTCCGTGATAATTCTCTTTCCTATGTCCCCTATCGTCTGTTTTATTGTCTTTCTCTTTTACTTTCTGGGAGGTAGAATGTTTGTTTATTAATTTTCTGAGACAGGATTCACAATGACAGTTTTTGAGACTTTGGATTTCTTACAAATTCAACCTTCTACTTTCTGACCTGATTGAAAAAATTGATAGGTTATAGAATTCTAGGTTGGAAATAATTTATCTTCAGAACATGAAAACATTGACCTACTCTGTTACAGTGTTTAAGTGGATTCAGAAATCTGAAGTCATTCTGGTCTTTTGTATGGTGTTTACTTTTTGCTCTTTGAAAACTTGAGAGTATTCTTATTTTCCTTGATATTTGAGAACGTCATGGTGCTTTGATTTGGTGTAGAAATGTTTGCTATTGATCTGGGAAAGTAATGGGTTCCTTTAATCTGAAATTTTTCTCCTTTACAAAAATCTTTCACTTGATTTTTTATTTTACATAAAATTATTTTATGAATTCTTCTTGTCTGATATCATTGTTTCCTTTATAGTCATGAGGTTTGCAGGAAAAAAATCAGACATATTTTCAGTCTGTTTTCTCTATCCAAAAGTTACAGTTCTTCTTTATGTGGTTTTATGTGTTTATATGCAACTCCACTTACATGTTTTTTCTCCTTACTGATAAAAAATTGTGAATAAATGGAAATATCACTGGGAAAATCATGTGTTCTTAGAATATTGTTTTGTATTGTAATTTCTTTATATTGTAGATAATATAATTATATTATAATTGCATCACAATTTCTCAAAAGAGTAAAATTTTAGGGGAAATTGTCAAGGTGATATTAAAAAATGGTGTTTTGAGGTGGCATTAGCATGGTGGCACTTAGAAAGAAGATTCCAGAACACCCAACTCTTGCCCTGGCGGAGCTGTTCACCACATCGTGTGCTGCAGACGGAGGAAACACGGTAGGGGAAGGAAAAGAAAATGAGGAACTATTTTGTTGTTAAGTGGGGTGTCGCCCTAGTGCTTGTTGCTCAGCTTTGATAAGCAGAGAGGCTGGACTACAGGGAAGACCGAGTCTCCATTAACTGGTGAGCCATCTGTAACTAAGGAAGCTCATAGTTCTCCTCCTTATTGATTTGAAGTTCAGTCACCCGTGGAAAGAAAGACACATACCAAGCATGCCCACAGAAGCAGGAAAAAAAAAAAAAAAAAAGCCAGCTGCAGCTTCAGGGAGGAAGTTGATTGTGTTGAGTTTTTTTTTTTTTTGTTCCCCTCTTCTACCCAGTTTTCTCTTTTATTTTTCCATTTTTTCCTTCAAGGAATTTTCTGTGGCCAGGGCCAGGGAACATTAAGTATGAATGAGATTCCTGGGTACGTATAGCAATCAGGGCAATATTTATGCATGAAAAGATGACCTTAAGTAGAAGTGGAAGAGGAAAAATGAAGGAGAAAGGGGGAGGGGTGAAGAAAGGCAGCGAACGCTTTTTGAGGACCTACTGTGTGTCAAGCACCGTGCGTCTGAGTTTCACGCACTCCTCACATAATCCAGATAAGACGAGGTCAATCCAGACAGCTCTACCAGGCCATTTGTCCCCTGGCAAGGGTCACCTGTGCAAGGCCCTGTGTGCTAAGCCGGTGTGGGAGAGGAGCACCCCGGTCTGCGCGTGTCCTCCCATTTCAGGGGTGGCAGTGCCTTGGTGGAGGGGTCCTTCCGCTCCCATGCTGCTGCGGTGAACTCCTACTTGTTATGTGCATGTGCTTTCTAACCGTGCCAAACAATAGAGATAAAATCACTAGACCCAAAGTAAATGGAATCTGAGCAAACATTTTCCAGTAAAATAAAAGTGATTACCTAAATAGAGGTTCTTTGCTGTCAGTTATGTGTGTTGTTATTAATAGCTGCAGTTAATTAGCTTCAATGTGAACCTGAACTCCATTTTTATTATTTACTTTAACAAGTGAGTATGATGTCATGCTTTCTCTTTCTCATTAGTCTTTCCCCTAAGATATTTTGAAATTTATCTTGACACCTAACTTGCTAAGCCAGTAAGAAAGTCTTAGTGTCTGGAACCGGTTTTTTTTTTTTTTTTTTTTTTCCTTTTTAAATATGCATGTATCTCAGTGAACTGGTTACTGCACTTATGAACAATGAGTGACAATTTCAGTACCGAGCCAGGCCAGATTTTCACGCAGCTGGGGCTTTTGGTTTGTGGTGTGCATGCGCATACAGGAGACAGAAGCCGAGTGGAGCTGTTTCTGGCTTTTCTTGGCCTGACTGAATTGCCTTCAGGCAGCAATTTTGCTTCATTCTCCTCTCTTCATAAAAACTGTTCCATCTCCTCCTTAAAAATGTCTGCTCAATTCTCCTTGCACGTCAAATTACCCCAGATCTCCCAAGATAATGAATCCCTGGAAAGAGGAGCCTGACTGGCTCTGTTGTGTCCAAATGGATTTCGAGACTTACCAGAAGGGGGCCTGCACACAGTAGGTTCTCAGCTAGAGGTCAGTTCTTCATTCTTTTCACCTGCAAGTTCACCATGGCAAAGCAGGGTAGCAGTTTTCTGCCATCCGCCATTGCTGTAGAACCGATCTGGGAAAATGCAGCAGTGTTTCTGTAATTATTAGGTTGAGGGCTGAGTTGCTGTCTTAGAGGGGTTTTAGGAATACAGAAGGGAACTTCCTTTTCCTGTTTCCCTTCCATGAAGCCTCCTTTCTGTAGCTAAGTGGTTGTCTTGGTGTGTCTCACATGCTCCAGTGCGCTCGCAAGTACTTAAAGCTGGATTCAGCCATATGACAAAGCAAGCGGAGGTACTTCCCATAGAGAAAAATATCGATGTTGTAGAAAGGATGTTTTTACTAAGCAAAGACTGACCTATGACCATCTTAAAATAATCTACTATCAGAGGCTAGCATCTTCTCTGGCACACAAGAGGAAGTGCTTTGGCAGAAATGGAAATGCCTCATAAAGGAAATATGGCTCATCGTTCCAGATGTATGCAAAATTTGTGTCTTCTTGGAGGATGCTGGGCTCACACCAGAAGCTTACTCACCCGTCAGGTTGGGCATCAGCTTTGACTAAACTTGTACCAAAGATCTGCAAGCCAAAGGGTGTCAGTCGTTGCTGCACCTCTCCACACGATCCTTTAGTTTCTCTCTAGATCCACCAGCTGCATCCATGCTTGTAGGATTGGAAGGGTGATACAGAAACAGCCTAGGGGTTGGCTCAGCAATGCTTTGAAAAGATCTTCGGTCCTGCGGATTTGGGAAAGAGAACCTCTCACTAACTTCAACTGCCTGCTGTAGAACTGGTACAGATTATAAGAACATATATGTGCTCTCATGTGCATGCCTATACTATAGAGTGATAGTACAACGGAAGACACAAGGGAAGAAACTATTAATGCTTTGTAGGCTCCAAATGCTAGTGTGGGATGACTCCTGATTGAATTTTCCAAATAGATGCATCTTTCCAGAGGAATCAATAAAGTTGGGTTCACTTCAATTTGAGTTAAGAGTATAGAATTCACAAATAATTCTAGTTCTCTTAAACTGGCCAGTCAGTATGCATAGCAAACATTGCTTTTTGTTATAGCTCATTTCATTTCTGGATCGTTCCAGTTGTCAGAAAGTTCTGCCATGTCCTAAATCAAGATATTTGCACTATCTCTACCCACTAGGTTTATCTCTGTTCTCTGTATAAGAGTATTTCTTTTACTTCTGAGAACTAGTCCCGTGGTGGCACACATTTGTGCGGGGCTACCCAAACCACAACGCCTACGGCAGGGGTCTCAAAAATTTTTTTTAATATAAAAAAGAGAATTGAAGTGGTTATTATTGTAGAGAGTGACAAACAAAATGACAGAAGTGATTGGAAACACTGAGCATGTGACTCTAGTGAAAGCCTCCGGCTCAGCAGGCCTCTCCCTGGCATGAGGGATCTTGAGTCCAGTCAGGGAGCTCACTCGCTTCATCTGTAGAGTGAGGAATCCCAGTGAGAGGCCAACATGAGGTTGTCTTGGACCAAGTGCAATCTGGAGGCCTTGTGGATGGCTGTTGAGCACAGGTAGAATTGAAGAGTTTAAAAGCTGGGGAATTACAGAGGATTCAAAGATGTGCACCGCATAGTCACTGAAGTAGGTTTCTGACTTGACAAGTTCAAAACAAAAGCCACCGACTATACACTAGAGCTTCCCTGAGCCATTGTCCAGTCGTTCCACTAAGCCAGGTGCAAAACTCACCTGATATATTTTCACCTGCACAATAGAATTAGGCTCTGCTCTAAAAGAAACACAAGGGTAAACGAAGTAGTTTTCTGCTACTTAAGAACTCAGGGTAGTTTGGTGGTTCCCAAATCGGAGGAGCAGAGTTTTCTAAGAAGGATTTTAAATCTCTGCACCAGAAGGTCTTTTGGAATGTTTGGAGCAGATCAAGAGGTTCCATTTTAAACAAATTTCAAGGGCAGTGTTGGCCAGCCTGACAGAGCTAGCTCCAAACTACAACACAAAGCTCATTTAGTTTTTGCAAGTTGGCAACACTGCGATTAAACCTGAGCACTGAGGTTTAGGTTAGAAAAAAAAAAAAAAAAAAAAAAAAAAAAAAGTCAGCCAATGCTATATATTAACATCTTAAAAGAAAAACAAGTAACTCTCAGGCCACAGGTTTGCCACCACTGTCCTAGGGCCATTCTTCTTGCCTCGTGCATTTCTAGCTTGAAGCAATTTCCTACAGCCAAACACTGGCAAAATCTCGCATGATGGAGACTGACAGTGAGGCCAACATCCGGCTCCCGAGGACACGTGGGGATGGAGAGAGGTCAGAAGTTTGGAACAAAGCTAGGTAGGGTGTCACTGACTGAACCAAAAGGGGTTGTGTGGGCGAAGCAGTGTAGGAGAGACTGATACAGAAGTCAGTGAGATTCCAGCAGCACCAACACCAAGATTAACACATAAGGAAACTAAAGCCATTGCTTGTAAGACAGTGGCCAAGAAGAGTCAGCTTCAGAGGAAGTTGGCTTCCCAGGGAGACTCAGAGCTTGTGGGACATAGCTGTGTGGGGACAGGCTTTGACATACAGGGGTGAAGAGGGCTGCGAGAAAGAACAGTGATGAACAGGAACCCTGGGCACAGGGAAGGCTGGAAGGTGATAGCCCCCGCATTGGAAGAGTTTGTGTTGTAGGTCTGGGCTGGGCAGCACTGGCCTGAGACTGTGTGTGCAGATGCACAGTTTTTCTGTACTTTTCTGTCCTGTGGACTCGCCCCTCCCACCAGCAGTCAGCCCTTAGTTCACACACCATCTTTTATTTATGAATCCCCAGAAAGTGAAATGGCTTTCTCAGATGTCCCACTAGGTTTGCTCCAAGATATGGAAAAGACAGAGTGGTTCTCTCTCTTACACAACCTACCCAGTGCCCTGCTCCTAAACTTTCAAGAGATTAGACAACTTTTACACGGTAAAGGATAATAAAGTTGCCTTACTCCTCAAGGCAAAGAGCTTTCCTTGGTAAAGATGAAAGGAATGCTGGAAGATTTTCACTAAAGACGCCGATTTTGCCTGGGCTTATTTGACTGGCAATACCTAGAGGGCTTTTAAGAAAAGGACAAAGTATCTACATAATCATAGAGAATTTCCTGGAATGTATTCTGCAGTCTTTAGGCAACCTGATCCCTCGGAAATTCTAGAGAGAGCCAAGTACCAGAGAAGATACCACAGCGAATTAGGAGTAATTGAATACCATCCTTTTCTTCTTAGCTGCTGCAGGGCTATTCATGCAAACTTTTCCTGGGGGAGTCTACCTTTGTCCTTTGGAGCCACAATGATGACACCTTTTGCTAAGAGGTTCTGTTTGATTGTTCAATCCACACCTCATTATTCTTCCCATAAGGTGATTAATAAGTAAGTGGAATTTCTATCCTGTCCCAGAAGCAATAACCTCTACCCTGTATTACGACCATCATGATGTATGCTTGATATTCATATCATGGCATGCTACTTGTATTCAAGATCTACCACCTATGTTACAAAGATTAAGGCATCTAGCCCTCTTGAGCCTCGTGCTGGTCCATGGTGATATGGAGACATGATTAAGACTAAGCTTTGGTTATTACACAGACACATGCAGAATTGATAGTGAGCTGGTGTCCTGTGTGAGAATGGTCGGATAGCTTAGCTTGACAATTACTATCTTGCACAGCCATTATTTTGCATTATGGCTCTGATTCTGTGGTTACTCCTAGTACAGGTAGGAAATCTATGTGAAAAGAGCATGGGCAGATATATGTGCACGATGGCGTATGAATCGCTGCCTCACTTTTGCCTGAGGAGGTATAGAGCTAAGGTTGGGAACCCAGGTAAGGTCTCCAACGAGTGCCCTCCCTGCCAAAGTCCGGTATGTCTATGTCCTGACATATCTTTTTCTTCCCCTAAATGAGAATCTATCTGTATCTTTTTTAAAAAATTTATTTAGGTGTCTACAGGGTGTTCAGGGTCTCACTACTAGATAAGACTCCTAGTCATCTGCCCGTTTACAGCTTCCTAACAGCTGGGATTACAGGCATGGGCTACCATGCCCTGTCTCAATTGCTGTCTCAGTGTATCCCAGGGGTAGGGCTGGCACAGGAAGCCAGAGGATCAAAACCCCAGTCCCTGCACCTGAGCTATTGGCTGGCCCTATGAACCTTTGGTTTGAAAGATGAATCTCCTGCCTACTTATTGTGAGGGTCATTTTTTTTTTTAATGGATTTCATTTTGTGGCAAATGAAAACATGGAATTCTTGTTTAAAAAATACTGAGTTTTTCAACTCACGGATAGCTGAACGTTAGACCTCACACCGGACACACCTCTGAAATATCCATAGTCTGTAGTAAGAAGCTTGAAGCTCTCAGGCCAGCGTGGAGGTTGTTCTACGTAGGAAGCACCCACTCACCTCTCCTCGTGTTCCCTGCAGCGTTTCACTGCTCCACGTCTACCTGAGAGCAGGAGGCAGACTCACTGCCCTCTGTCAGCTAGACAAACCTAAAGGATTGAGCCATGCCTACTCAAAGTTTCGTATTGCGTAACTCAAACTCTTAAAATACAGGAAGAAGCGAGATCTTTCTCACATACAACCACTTGGAACTGTTGCCCTTATGGTGGGCTCCGAAGTGTTGCGGAGCTGCAGGGGATATAGGACAGGAACTCCACAGGGCACCCCAGGGACCTCTGCCCCCTGCTGTGGCATCACACCTTATAACACTCCTAGCTCTGCTCAATCCCAGCAGCTGCTGCTGTGTCTGCACAGATAGCCCCAATTGAGAACATTAGCCGAGACCTGCATAATTCATCTTAGGACTTCTGTAATAGTATTTCCTCTTGCCAGAGGCATAACCATTTAACATAACAGGAAACAACAACAACAACCCGACAATAAAAGCAACAAAACTCAACCAAAAAGGTAGCTGCTGCCTTCTCTATCCCCTTAGATTTTACTATGTGTTCTGCTACCGATGATGTTCCTTATCTTAAAACTTTGAGGGTGACTGGGGTCCCAAACCCACAGCCAACCAGTCCTATCTTAGAATCAGGCCCAAAGCCACTGAAGTCTGGAGGATGCTGCTTTTGGCTCTGAGAGCACTGAGATACGAGAAAGCTCTGTCTCTTCAGTTGTGCTCAGAGGCTTTCCAGGCAGAGCCTGTCCTTCCTTCTACACAGACTGCTGTGAAGGGCCCTGTAGGTCCCAGACACCCCGTGAGTGACTTACTATGTGGTACAGTGTGCAGGACTCATTCCAGGCCTACTGAGGCCGCCCCTCTCCGCCCTCCTATACACCCCCCACACACCCACAGGTACACACACACACACACACACACACAGTGGGTATTGACACTGGACAAACGTGGGCGATGAAAGTTCAGGACCGCTTTTGTGGCAATAACTTTTCAGGTTCAGTCTGGGTCTAGAATTCCTGCCCCCAGCAAAACTCCTTGAAAGATATAATGAACTGGAGCTTGCATCAATGGTTATCACACCTGCCCATAAAGGAGGTAACGTGCCTAGTGCCTTTCTGGATAGAACCAGTGAATAGGCAACTGGAAAATATATCCACAGGAATGACGTAGGTGTGAGTGAGAGAGACAGAGACAGAGATAGATAGAGACAGAGACAGAGAGACCCTAGGCTATGCGCACGCAGTATTTACGAAGACTGAGGGTTTTGTGAATCACTACAAGGAAGCTGGATGCAAAAGACAGGCAATACCAAAACTGACCCGCTAAATGCCAACGCTGGTGTGGAGGAGACAGCCTAACTGAGGAAGGAGGGAAGAATTATGAGGCCGTAGAACACTGGGAAGAGCTGGCCAAATAGCTCAGCAGATTAAAGTGCTGCAAGCACGCCCAGGGGCCCGGGGTTTGATTCTGGGGCCTGCCATATCCGCCCCACCCCCAGGGGGCGCTGAGACCACAATTGAGATTGGGTGTGGAGAGCAGGAGCCTGTAACCCCAGCTCCTGGGAGGCTGTAAACAGGCAGATCACTACAAGTCCTACTTAGTAGTGAGACCTTGTAGACCCTTTCCTAAAATACACACAAAACAAGACAAAACAAAGCAAACAAAAACTCTGGGAAGCTTGGTGTCAGAATGGTTCCCTCAGCTTGGATAGATGCTACAAAGTGCCAACAACGGTGAGGTCTGAGAATGGATCGCTCCACTTGACAAAATGTGCTCTACAAGAAAGACTTCCGTGGACTGGAGGGCTTGGGAAAGGAAAAACAGCCAGATCAGGAAGTACTGAAGAATAGAACACCTCTCCAAGTAAATTTTTAAAAAGCCCTAAAACAAATTTGCGATGCAGAAAATGGGACCAGACACCTCAGATAACTTGACTGAGAAAAAGATGTGGCCACAGGTCACTGTGACATGTTTAGCGGCTCTGCAGATAGCCTATGGCACAGAGGGTTTTGCGGAGACAAGAATACGACCGGTATGTGAAGGGGTGGGGGGGAGGCATTTAGGAGGTCAGAAAAAACGAGCCCTCAAGCGTTCTTGGTGGCATTTACTGTCCAGAAGAGCATGAAAGGAAGGCGTGGCGAGGGTGAGGGAAGAGGAGGAGGTCTTAAGTCTTTAAGTCATGAATTTGATTGGAGAGAAAAAGTTGGGGAAGTGGGGGTGTTTGCGGGGTCTGAGAAAGGAAACACATAACATGTTGTATACTATTATTTTATTTTATATGTAATATAATATTTAGGCTTGACTGTAAAGCACCTCTAGATAGAACTCCAGATAAGAGGGGATTTTTCCATTTTCCCATCTACTATAAACATTCCCTTCATAAAACACTTTTTCCAATTTGTGTAGCCGTACTATTTAATTTAATTAAATATATACATTTAAAATTCATATATTACATAAAATAACCTAAGTAGAAGGTATAATTAAAATAAGTAACATAAAAATTTATCTGTTTTCTACAATCTGCAACTGGTGTTTCCTTGTAAATTTTATAGAGTCAGAAATTTTAATGTATAGTAGAAATATTATCAATAGAGATTGACTTTGATGACTCTTTCATCAAAATCTAGGAAGATCTCAATACGAAGGAATTCCTTCCTTTCTTTTTTAATGCATCCAGCACAGGGTCTACAGGGTCTCGCTCTCAAGAACCTCCACTGAGTGGAAGCCACGGGGTTTCCGGAGTCGATGTGCCAGTCAACGACTTCATGTTCCCTGGCGGCGTGGTGCTCGGGTCACGGTTGGTGTCCACAGTTGGTGACTGTGCTTTGGATTAAAAACAAAACTGCGGGAAAACAGCCTCACAGAACTGCATCAGCTTCTTGGTTCTTCTATTTGCCTGTGGACTGGTGACACGATGGAGAAAACCGAGCAGGGTTCCGAGAGCAGTCGCAGCTCAGCTCAAGGCCGGCACCTCTGCTGCTCAGCACCAGCCTGACCGCCACGGTGCGAAAGTCTCTCCTTTTAATACAAACACACAGCGCCTGCACAGACTGAAGGCACAGCAACTGGTGGCTGTTGCCATTACTGTTATTTTATGTGTGGTTTTGTTTTAATGCATTTGGTATAGGGTTTCACTGTATAGCTTGGACTCAGAGTGATCCTTCTGTTTTCAGCCTCCACGGTGCGTGGACCACAACATCCAGTTGACTGCCATTATTTTAGTAAATGAACACATATGTGCTCTCTGTCCATGGGTAAAACATGTGCTTGGGAGGGTGTACCGAGATTGGTGAATAAACATCCATTATGTAGTTGTACCCTGGGCCGGAACAGATGAGATAAAGAGATGAGTACAATTGCGTCTATTAAGCCTTTTCTTTTCACTGCAGAAGTCTTCACACATTCTTTAGAGAAGACAGAAAGCAAAAGAAGCCTGAGCAAAGAGACAGAAAAGAGGAGAGAGAGATGGAAGAGGCTGAGCGAACATCAAACAGAGTAATAAGCAAAAAGGGTGAGCAGAGAGGAGGCTGAAGCTCTGGCATCTTCCCTTTCTATTTGCAAAGCGATCTGAGGTCTCCTTGATAAATCATCCCCCTTATTAATTCTCAGGTTCCGTTTGGTGGAAGCAGCGCCAAGCCATATGGGTTCATTTTATATCTACAGACATCATCAATCCTCCAGCGCTCTTAATCTTTTCTGGGTAATGCAGCTTCTCCTGTTATTTCTCATGGCAATTTGAAAAAGGCAGACTAAATTATGCCAACCCCCCATGTAGGCAAGGTGATATTTTATAAGTAGCAATCATTTCACCATATTACTTGACAATCATCCTTTTCAAGAGCAGAATTTATGTTTGTCTAATCAGGGAGAGTATTGTAGTCCACTGGCTGTCGCGCTAAAACCACCTCCAGCTTCTACGTATTGCGCATGGAGCCGAAGTCCTCTCTGTGGCCGGCCGGACACACTGACTATCTTGACAAATGACCTATGCTTTGCAAGTGTAAGAACAGATCAAAGCCCCCTGTGTTGTTAGGAACGTTAGTCCTCTGTTCTGCTTATATCACTTCCTTGGGTGTTCTGAGGCTCAGGTTCTCATCTCTAAGCCGGAGTGATATTTATGATCTGTCATATTCGTCTATTTTCAGGGTTAAGTAAGCCGGTTATGTGTAAAGCACGCAGCTTAGCCCCGGACACTTGCCATTACTCAACACAGGTTAGCTTCCTATTTCCGTCCTGCTTTCCTTCTTCCTTCTGCACAATAAACTCTGTGTCTGAGGTCATTGACTGTCTAGACAGAGTAGAGGGGAAACAAACTGAAACCAACAAACAGCTTTGTCGTGCATTTCTGGGTGGGCCTGGAGCAGCGACTTACCTTACTTAACGTTTTCTCTCTGTACCTAATGGGGGTGACAGTCCTACTACCCAGCCACCTAATTAGTGTGGCGTCTGTGGATCCAAGCAAGCAAACAAACAAACCAATCTGGAGAAAGTAACACTTTTGAGTAAATATCCAAGGGCTGAGAAATTGCTGGTGTTTACTCTAATTACTTTTTAAATTGCAGGTCATACTGCAAGGAGATTATGGTGCCACCAGCCCTCAATAGTAAAAGTCTCCAGAGGGCACTGTGTATATTCCTGCTAGGGTGGTCCAGGCCTCTGAATGGACCACATCCTGTCCGGCACATGGTTTACTTTTGTTCTGTTTGGATAATAGCCATCTTCATAGGTATGAGGAGATATTTCATTGTTGCGTTGGTTTGCATTGCCCTGGTATTTGGTGAGGCTGAATATCTTTTCAGAGACCTGTTGACTTTTTGGATGTCCTCTTTGGAGGAATATCTATTCAAGTCTTTTGCTAAGTTTTGAATTTTAAATTCTTTTGTGTGCTTCATTATTAACTTGGAGGAGTTCCTTCTAATGTGCATTTTGTGTATTAACCATTTTTTTTTTTTTTTTTGTCTTGTTGAGACAGGATCTTGCTGTGCAATTCAGGCTGGTCTTGAGCTCACTTTTGTAGCCCGGGCTGCTCTTGAGCTTGTATCAGTCCTGTCTCAGCCTCCCAAGTGCTGGAATTGCAGGTGGGTACCACCACACCTGGCTATATGAATCTCTTATCAGATATAATTTTCAAATGTTTTCTCCTGTTCCCTTCACTCATCTGTCCTTTTGGTCTCTGTTGTTTTCTTTGTACAAAACTTTATGGTTTAATGAGTTCCCATTTATTTATCGTGGCTTTTGTTGCCTGTGTTTTGGTGTCATTTAGGGAAAGACTACT
Source organism: Myocastor coypus (assembly GCA_004027025.1). Classification (NCBI taxonomy): domain Eukaryota; kingdom Metazoa; phylum Chordata; class Mammalia; order Rodentia; family Myocastoridae; genus Myocastor; species Myocastor coypus. Next base: position 1,717 of record PVJA010046211.1, on the reverse strand, counting down.
GCTAAGAGAGTTTTACTCCATGTTTTCTTCGAGTTTTATAGCTTTGAGCTCTACATTTGGAGCTACAATCTATCTTGATTTGCTTTGTGTAAAACAAGGTAGAATGGCAAAGCTGCTGTGAACACAGGAAGGGACTGCACAAAGAATTAGAAATAGCAAGATCATTTCATTCAGCAATCAAATATTTGGACACTTATTCCAAACTATTCAAGATGGGCCCTCAAAGCTACGCTCTCACCCTCACATTTATTGCAGCATTATTTAAAAATAATCGTGGTGTGGAGACAATCTATGTGTTTGTTAGAGTACACCCACGAAATGAAATGGAATTGCTCCTTTAGAAAGGACACCTGCAGCCTATGCCAACAGGACGGACCTTGAGAACACAGTACCAGGGGGGTGGCAGAAGCCAGTAAAGGAGAGCCAGGACACCGACATGAGAAATTTAATATAGCAGAAGAATGGGATGTTATATAGTATATGCTGTATCATATACATTATATTATATATAATTGTATATTTGTGTTAGCAGAGGGTGGAATGGTGGCTGTCAGGAAATGGAAGAGGAAGCAGTGGAGAGAGGACAGAATAGATATCAAGATTCAGTGACGTAAGATGATTCTATGTGATGTATCTGATTTACGTCACTCACGTACTTGCCAGCACTGCAGACTTAGCCATTGTTAAAGGGTAGCTGTTATGTTGAGTTTGCCTAGCACAATAAACTACTATTAGATAATAATTCCTGAAGGAAGTTTTCTTTTCTGTCTTCTGATACTGTGACAAAACACCAAAGACTGGTAATTTATAAAACATGGGAGTCTATTTGTTTTACAGTACTGCTCATTAGAAAGTCTAAGTTCATGGAACCTGCTCCCAGTACTGGGCTTTGCGTTACTGACTTTTCTGTCATTGCTGAGATGAGATACTCCAAGCCCTCACCTGGCCGGCTCCAAGGCAGAGAGGAACATGCAAGCGGGCAGCAGTTCGTGGTCGTGGAGAGCAGCGAAAGCAGCAAGAGCGCGGGCGGGTGCAGCACCGAGAGCGGGCCCCTGTCCTTCCCTTAGCGCATGCGGGTTGCGCATGCCAGGCGGGTGTAGCACTCACGCCACAGCCCCAGCTGCACTCACCCCTGGAACCCCAGCACTGGACCATGAGTCCATCACAAACCAAGTCTCAGCCCTTGTAACTCAGGTTTGATTCTTCTGCCGTGTATTCTGGGCGCGGAGCAGGTTAAGGGTTTGCCGTCCTATTCTAATGGGCCACCAAGTCTGGGACAATCTAAACTACTGTTTAGATCAGGGCAATTCACTCCATTAATAAACGTACAGATTACGTAAGAGTCATGTCAAAATTCGGATTCTGATATCAAATGTTGATAGTGGAGCTTGAGAGTCCAGATTTCTCAATCACCAGGTGCTTCCATTACTCCTCTCTCGTTGCTGGGACAAATACGTGACCCCCGAAATGAAGGAAGGAAAGGTTTCCGTAGCCCACAGTTGGTGGAGGTTTCAGTCCACACTCAGCGGGCTCCAAGGCAGCGCAGCACATGGCAGAGGGCAGCAGTTCATGGCGGTGGAAGGCAGGAGCAGTAAAGACAAGCGGTAGCAACAGTGGCAGCAGAGAGCAAGCCTGTCTCTCTGTGTCTCTTAGGCTATCTCAGGCTCTCTGCCCCGGAAGTACTCAGATCCATAACCCGGGGTAACGCCAGCGCTGC
>PVJA010046210.1:0-15235 GCA_004027025.1 Myocastor coypus | reverse complement strand
AAAAAAAAAAAAAAAAAAAAAAAAAAAAAAAAAAAAAAAAAAAAAAAAAAAAAAAAAAAAAAAAAAAAAAAAAAAAAGCAGAAACTTCAGAAGCACCCCATGATGCCAACAACCGGATACCAACCGATCAGCACCAAGCGGGAATTGCTGAGTTGTGGCCACTCAAACAGCGTGTACAGCACGTCCTGCCCTTTGCTATCCAGCTGGTCCAGCTCATCCAGCACCACCACGCTGCAAGGGAAGATACACGATTAGATGGTGGTCACCCTCAGGCCCTACAGAGAGGCCAAGGTGAAGATCCCTTCCAGTCCTATGTCTTGTCACTGGGAGGACAGCCCCCCAACACCCACAAGCACAACCTGGGGCTTTCAAATGATCGCCCTTCTTTTTCTTTTTTTTTTTTGTCCTTTTTTTTTTTTTTAATTTTATTTATTTATCTTTCTTGTTTCAGAACCTTTATTTGTTTATTGACTCATTTTTATGGCCGGCTCAGCCCGCCCCGAGGGCAGGGCTGGCGCAGCATGTGGTGTCGGGGATGGAACTGCGGTCCCTGAAGCCGTCCAAGCTTTCCCAAGCAGGCGCTTTAGACCGCTGAGCCATCCCGCCGGGCCCCTGTCTTCTTTATTTTTTTTGAAATAAACGTTGTCAGGCTGGGAGGATCAGTGTGAGTTCAGACCGGCCTGGGATACATGGGATACAAAAGTGTGCTCAAGGTCAGTCTGAACTACACAGACTGTCTCGAAAAGGCCAAAAACAAAACAAATAAAAAAAGACCTTGTCAGGCGGGCCTGAAACTTGCAGTGATCCTCCCGCCTCAGCCTCCTGAGTGCTCTAAGAAGATTACAGGTGTGCACCACCAAGCTCAGCTTTCTTCAAATTTAAAATCAGAGGCCAGGGAGATAGCTTGGCAGTCTGAGCGCCTGCCTGGCAAGTGCAAGGTCCTGAGTTTGATCCCCAGTTCCGCAAAGAAAAAAAAAAAAAAAAAAAAAGAGAGTCTAAGCTGTGTTAAGCTGTGTAGTGAGGCCTTGTACCAAGTAAGTAAAAGTTTTTTTTTTTTTTTTAATTATGCTCAGGAAGCATCTTTCCTCCCTTGGAGTCCCCTCGGCCAGCAGCGCTCACGGCGCGACGCGCCACACTTACAGCATGGGGCCCTTCTCCGCCGTCATGTGCTTCTCTAACTTCCTCACCACGTCCTTTCCAGCTGCTTCTTCCTCACAAATCTCCTGAGCAATGGCCGGGAAGACAGCCTGGGCGCTCCGCAAGGACATGCAGTTCAGCATGATGGTTTTAAAGCCTTTTGTTTCCTTCTGGGAAAGAGAAAGCCATACAAATGTGGGAGTTCCTGTAGCCTCAGAGAGAAAGTTGATGCAACCTGAAGAAATATAGAGCGGCGGCAGAAGAGAGGAAACCGCTTTCTCCCGGGATGCAATGCCGACCCCAGCGGATGTCCTCCCAGCTCCTTCTCAGCACTTCCTCCCCGGCCCCTCCACACACCTTGAGGTCCTGCAGAACCCGGCTTAAGCAGGCAGTTTTCCCGGTCCCTGGAGCTCCAGAAAGGTACAGGCTGCCCGCCCTCTTCCCGCAGATGTGCTCCCTCAGGAAGCGGCGGATGACTCTCATCTCCGCCTCCCTGGCAGGCAGCCGTTCTGGGACTGCTGTGTTGAGGACGAGCTTGGCTTGCTGGTAGCAAGTTCCTGCAGTAGAAGGAAAAGAGAACGCTCAGGCCTGCGGAGCGGGGCACACAGACCCCTCTAAGCCGAAGCTCCGCGTCCTGGGCAGCGCTCAGGGCTCCGCACCTTCCTGCTTGAACAGCTGCAGACGCCGGGGCTCCTTCTCCTGCGGACACTTCAGCTCATGTCTGGCCGTGCCCGCTGCATCCTTCCCGGTGGAGGAGGCTGTCTTGTTGGTTTCCTGGTTTTTGCTGGGCGACTTAACATCGTCGAACACCAATCTGCGTCCTTTCGGGGTACGCGAACGAGGAGGCCCGTTCTCCTTCCTGCCTTGCTTGGGTGGGGAACACGGAGCGAGGTGGGGGGTATTGCAAAGGTTGTCCTCGCCTAGAACCGCAAAGGCAAAACGCGCTCACTCAGGACCAAAGATCCCCGCATCTTCGCCGCCGTGCACGTCCGGCCACCAGATGGCGCCACTGAGTTTTGCTAGGATGGGTTTGTGGGGGAATCCCAAACTGCATTCCTCATCTTCTGCAAAGCTAAGACTTCACCTACATCATTCTTAGTTGGGGGAGCACCTGTCCCATGCACTGTGGGATGCTTACCAGCTCCCCTGGCTTACCGTTATGCCAGCAGCAAGCCCTCAGCTGTAATAACAAGAATGTCTCCAGCCTCGCATAGCCCAGACACTCACATTAAAAACAGAAGCTCACTGCAGTCACTTAAGCCGACCGGGCTCCCTGCTGGTAGGTGCCCAGTGTGCAGTGGCTGCACACAGTAACCTCCTCGGCAGTGTACGTAGCCTGTTACTTGTACAGGCTGCCGTAAGGGACCTTGGAGACACTCCTCGTGGTGCATGCTCTGTGCATCTGACCTTTTGCCATCCCCAAACCAGGCTCCAGACTGGCATGTGGGGTGCCTTTGGGAAGCCCCAGGGCGCAGTGGCAAGGGTTTGCATTGGACAGGTCATCATGTCTATCTACACCAAGCTGCAGAACAAGGAACATGTGATTGAGGCCCTACGTAGGGCCAAGTTTAAGTTCCCTGGTCATCAGAAGATCCACGTCTCCAAAAAGTGGGGCTTTACCAAGTTCAATGCAGATGAATTTGAAGACAGGGTGGCTGAGAAGCGCCTCATCCCTGATGGCTGCGGGGTGAAATACATCTGAATCACGGTCCCCTGGACAAGTGGTGAGCCCTGCACTCCTGAAGGTTTCCACTGTGCCACCCCCCAACAAGTTCATAAATAAATGTTCTCTGCTCTAAAAACAAAACAAAACAAAACAAAACAAAAAAAACCCAGAAGCTCAGATTAGCCCTGCTGGTGAGCAGCTTTCATCCCAGTACTCAGGAAACTGAGGTGAAGATCACCGAGACTTGAGGCCAGCCTGGACTACACTGAGTTTAAGGACAGCCTGAAAAACACAGGGATACACAATATCTCAAAAACAAAACACCTTAGCTGGGTGCAGTAGCACAGGTCTATCATCCCAGCTGTTCTGGAGGCTGAGGCAGGAGGGTCCTTGCCAGCTTGTGAGTCTGAGACCAGCCTGGCCTACAAAATGAGCTCAAGGGGGGCTGGCAAGATGTCTCAGCAGCCTAAAGCGCCTGCTTAGGCAAGCTTAGGCAACCACAGGGACCTCGGTTTAATCCCTGACCCCCAGGGCAGGCTGAGCCAGCCATAATATATTAAAAAAAAAAAAAAAAAAAAAAAAAAAGAGCTCAAGTCCAGTCTAAGCTACACAGTGAGGCCCTGTCTCAAAAAGACCAAAAAAAAAAAAAGTTTGTCTGAGGAGGACAGGGCATGGGGTGGGGTGGCTCCAGTGTGTTACATGCACTTATCAGTCTGTCAAAAGGAAACCTACCAATCTCCACAACCAACCTGCATTAGTAAAAAAAAAAGATAAAGTAGAACATATGCTCCTGAGCCAGGCGTAGCTCACACAGACCACTTGCCTGGCACGTTGCAGGTCTAGGGCTCAATCCCTAGCACTACAAGGAAAGGATTTAGAACAGTCAGAAGGTTACTTGTTAATTTCACAAACATTCACAAACACGGAGGGCAATTTCATATCACATAACTACAAGGTGATTTAAAACTGATTAAAAAAAAAAGTTCAGTATTATGTCACAACACAACACCAGGCTTACTAAATCGTCCAGAAAGCATTCAACAACCATTCTGAAAAGAAATAAAATGAATAGAGCAGTCTTAACTGAACTCAGGCCTCGCAAAGGATTTATGTCTCAGTGAAAAAAGAAAGGTGAAAAACTTGGTACTTCTACACGTGAAACCTTACCCAGACGTTTTCTGGGGCTGAGCGGCAGAATTTTTGCAGCAGAGGGTGTAGCTTGGACATTTGCTGGCACCGATTTGGCGTTCCTAGAGTTCTGAGTTTTGTTTGTTGTCCGAGATAACTTCTTCTTTGGAAAACTGATCATAGTCTGAGCCTGGGACCGGGTTTGGGGCATGATGCCAATGACCCAGCTGTTCACACGGAACTGGGCAACCTGTAAAGATGCAGAAATGAAGGGCAAAGAACGAACGGGGGACTGACTCACATGATCGGCGTAAATTCCAGGGCAAGTTATGCTACTCTGTTTGGGCATTCAGTCCTGTCACCCACATCTACGCGATAAAAGTCGGCGCCCACTGTCTGCCTAGCTGTTTGAAGCACCCCACATATTTACCTGCGGAGGTTTTTTTTTTTTTTTTTTGGGGGGGACCGGGGTTCAAACTCACGACCTTGCACTTGCCCAGCAGGCACTTGTGCCTCGGAGCTATCTCCCCAGCCCCGACCTGCGGAGGTTTTACACGGCCTCAGAGGCTGGCGTTTTTTATTTTTGTTTTTTTTTGTTTCTATCTTGAAATGTGAGAAGCTGGATTACAAACTTCGACTTTCTGCCCAGGGGCCCAAGCTCTTAACCCCTTGAGCTTCTGTGTGCACTAAGTTCATCTTAAGTAACTTTGCGTACGTGTGTGTGTGTGTGTAGCTATCCTGAGGATTGAGTCCTGGGCTTTTGCAAGGAGCTACATCTCTAGAACTTTTAAAAATTTTTATTTGGAGACAGGATCTCCCCAAGTTTCCCAGGCTGGGCTGGCACTTAGGATCCTCCTGCCTCAGCCTCTCAAGTACTGGGATGACACGCGTTCTACACTCTCACCTGGGTAGCTCACGACTGCCACCTCTGCAGTCCTTCCCGGCCAGACCTCGGCTTCCTTCCGCTCCCGGCACCAGAGTCGCTCTTTCCGTCCTTCTCGCAGCTCGGGCGGCGTCGGCTCGTAGCAGGCTGCTTGAGTGTGGCGCACGGCCTCAGCACTATCCACCACGGGTTCCCACGGACCCCACGGTAGAACCAACAAGCTCGGCTCGCGCCAAATCTGCAACACCGCAGAATTCCCACGTCGCGCCAAAACCCAGCCAAGATTTCTATTGGCCGCCACACTCTCACCGCCCGCCCTGGGCTCCGCCCCCCACTTTCGTGTCCAATCCCGCTGGAAGACCTACAGCCAATAAGACGGCTGCGAGTCTCAGAGGCGCCTGAAGCCACGCCCATCAAGCAAGGGGCGAGGAGCCTACATCCGGGGCTTCCTCGGATGGCGCGGGAAGAGGGCTGAGAAGTTAGTCCCCACCCCACCGCAAGGCCCGACGGGAGGAGTAGTCCGTGCGCCGTGCAACGCTCACACAGCGTTCCCTGTGTCACGGTGTTGTTGTCCAGTGTCAGCCACACGTACCCAGTTTCATTATCCTGATGGGCTGCATTTTCAAGGAGCTACTACATAATACCTAGCATACAGGGATGGTCTGCAGGCCAGGCGGGATACTGCGCCCCTTGCTCACCTCTGTTGGTCGAGGGTTTGAGGAAAGCGGGCGCAGTTAGAGGTGACGGAACCTTGGCGTGGTGGCAGCCAGTGTAGGACCCTGCGCTTCTGACACCGCGGTAAAGTTCTGTACCTAGGTAAAGCATAAAGCCAGCGTGGTGGCGCACACCGGGTACCTGGGAGGCTGAAGCAGGAGGATTCCAAGTTCCAGGTCAGCCTGGACAATTTCGTGAAACTGTCTCAAAAAATCAACGAAGAAAAAAAAGGGTTCGGGATAGAACTCAGTGCCTCCTTGGCTTCCTGAATTCAGTCCTTCTTTCTTTTTGGATTCAGTCTCATTGTGCAAAATTTCATCAGTCTTTTTTCACTGAAGTATTTCCTGTGCTCTGGAAGTGATAAGAACCAACTCTTGTTAAGTTGGTGGTGCACAGCTGTAATACTAGTACTTGGGGGACTGACACAGACGGATCACCCTAAGCTTGAGACCACCCTCAGCTACAGTTGGACAACCTGAAATGTCTAGGGCAACCTGGTCGCAACAGGACAAGAAAAGAAACCCCTCTTTTTAAAAAAATTTTATTTATTTATTTTATTCTTGTTTCAGAACCTTTGTTTGTTTATTCACTCATTTTTATGGCCGACTCAGCCTGCCCCAAGGGCAGGGCTGGCACAGCAGGTGGTGCTGGGGATTGAACCGCGATCCCTGAAGCCACCCAAGCTTTACCTAAGCAGGTGCTTTAGACCACTGAGCCATCCTGCCGGGCCCCAAGAAACCCCTCTTTGCTTTGTTCAGTGTGAACATACTGTTTTCTGCACTTTGCCCCTTTCCCCGTCTCCCTTAACACTAATCCACACATTGTGGGGACTGGAAAAATTATGGTTCTTTAATTTTAAAATCTTTGGTGGCTAAACACTAGGGTTTCAGGGCCAGGGAAGACAGTTACAGAAGAGGCCAGCTGAGCTTTTAATGAAAAGTATAAATTAGAGCAGTAATTTGCAGGCCGGTTTCCAAAGCTAATGACCCATCAGGTTCCTTGAGGTGCCGGAACCCAGTTCTAGGCCATGGCAAATATTTATCTTTTATCCTTCAATAGCAAATAAAATAGAACCATAAAACTGAGAAACAGGCAGGGGACGCCATTAAGCTCCCCAGTTGGTTGTGCTTGGTTTTCACAGGAAGTTAGAGCCAACACAGTAGGAAGCATAGGCTGGGCCAAGTACAGTATTTTGTCTGTATTTCTATTGCTCCTCACCAGCACCTCATAAAATCAGTATTTTATGTCTGTCTTACAAATGGGGAGAACCAAGTAGAGGGGGCGAGTGAACTTCCCAAGGTGACATAGCTAGTGACTGCAAAACTAGTGACAGGAAATCACTCTTGACCCGACTCGAAGGAGCTCCTCCCAAGTGGATACTTGAGGCTTGAGTGACACGTACCCCACTAAGACACTGGCTACTAGCCGCCCCCCAAGTGAGTCTGAAGCAAGTAGGGGCATGCTGAGCAGGTCCACGGCAATGTGCCTCTTACTGGACTACACCTTTGCAATTTCAGCAGTCACCCTGCTTGTGGTCATAACCATCCTGTTCCTCCCTTCTCTGCAGCTGTCCTCCCTCCCCACCATGGAGGCGCTTTGTGCCCACCAGCAGCCTGGAGTCCTCTGGAGGCCGAGGCCTGGCTCTGGCCCCCAGTGCAGTATCAGGACCAAGGCGCTGCGCACCTCCAGCCTAGGCGCACAGGAATAATTGAGTGTGTGGGTCCCGGGGAGCTCACGGGGCGGCCAGGGCCCCGAGGGTGTCCCTTCTACCCGCTTTCCCATCTGCAGAGGACTAGGATGCCAGAGAGGCAGCGTCCTTCCAGGGGCTGCGCAGGTCCCCTCCTCCCTGGGTCAGGAAGTAAGTCCGAAGTCCATTGCCAGGAGCAGCTGCGCCTCGGTAGTAATTATAGCAAGAGTCCCGATCGCCTTCTTCATGCAATATCGCGGGAGGAATGAGGCCACGACAGAGGGATCTGCCCGGGCTGTGCTCGGTGCGCATGCGCACATCGTGTTCCCAGATAGCCAGCCAGGTTGGGCCCATCTTCAGGCTATTTAGAATCAGAACCAAGTCATAAATAGGCTGTTTATCAATCCCATTAATACAAAATGTGGGTCAAATCACCCGGAAATTGGGATGAAAATCAAGTGGGTTCCTGCCTTTGTAGTTTTTTGTTTTTCCTTGGAACTGGGGATTGAACACTTTACACACACTTGTGCCCCTGAGCTATCTCCTTGGCCCCTTCTAGGTTAATTTTAAGTGTGTGAGTGATTAAATGCACATCTACGATGAATCCACGCAGAATTACATTTGAAGCCCTTTGCTAGCGACGAGAGTGGAAGTTAAGCTAGTGACACCTTCGTGTCCGTGCCTGCTGACTACAGGAAGTAGAGAAGGCCTGCTTGAAACATCTACACCTGAAGTCCAAGTTCAAAAAAACCAGCTAAGATTACAGCATCAAAGCAGGAAGGCTGGGGAGGTAACTTGGTAGTCTAAGTGCCTGCCCCGCAAGTGCAGGCACCACCCACCCTTGGCACGGCAAGCCTTGCCGGCCCCAGAACAGGGGGCAAGCTGGTCCCAAAACGTTAGAGGTGGTGCACAGCTGTAATCCCAGTGCTGGGAAGGCTCAGACTGGATCACTACTACAAATCTGAACTGCGTATCGAGACCCTGTATTGAATAAATAAAATAAAAAAGAAATTATAGGCAAGAGATCATGTCTGCATTTTGTGCTTTTCTCTTTGTGGGACCGGGGTTCGAACTCACGACCTTGCACTTGCCTAGCACGCACTTGTGCCACAGAGCTATCTCCCCAGCCCCTGCATCTTGTACTTTGAACAACTATGACGAAGATGACAATATGCAATGTATTAATTATTGCAAAAATTTTTATTTTATTATTTACTTATTTATTATTTTGTCTTTTTGAGACAGGGTCTCGCTATGCAGTTGAGGCTGGCCTTGAGCTCACTTTTCTAGCCCAGGCTGGTCTCGAACTCGCACCAATCCTCCTGCCTCTGCCTCCTGAGTGCTGGGATTACAGGCGTGCGCCACCACGCCCGGCTGCAAAAAAAAAAAAAAATTTTTTTTTAATTTTATTTATTTATTTTTTTTCTTGTTTCAGAACCTTTATTTGTTTATTCACTCATTTCATGGCCGGCTCAGCCCGCCCCAAAGGCAGGGCTGGTGCAGCATGTGGTGCCGGGGATCAAACCGCGGTCCCTAAGCCACTCAAGCTTTCCCAAGCAGGGGCTTTAGGCCACTGAGCCATCCAGCCGGGCCCGCAAAAAAATTTTATTTTATTTTATTTTATTTTATTTTATTTTATTTTATTTTATTTATTTATTTTTTTTTGTGGGACCAGGGTTCGAACTCACGACCTTGCACTTGCCCAGCAGGCACTTGTGCCTCGGAGCTATCTCCCCAGCCCCGCGCAAAAAAAATTTTAAAGGAGAGAAAAACAGCAATACCTACGTCAAAACAATGGACACACAAGCCCGAGTTCACGTGAGCGTCAGCTGAGCAGCACATGCAGCACGAACCCTAAGGAACTGGTGGAAAGGGCGCAGGGCTAGAGGTCCCAAAGTCAGGCAGGCAGGCAGGCAGGCAGGCAGGCACGCATGGTAACCACCCAGGGCTGCTGGCTAGGTTGGGACAGGCGCGGCTAGCCAGCACTTCCGTTCAGGCCAGGCTGCAGCCTACCTAGAATAGGAGGCCATGGTTTTGTCCCCTCCCTCTGCCACCATGAGGTGGCTTTCCAAAGAGCACACAGTTTTGCAGCTTCACGTTTTTGTTTTTAGCAAGGTTTAATTAAACTGCACAGCATCCAGAAGAAAGAAATGTACCAAGGAATCCAACCTGAGACCAGATTTACATTTTAGGGGGAAAAAAAATCAGTGCTATTTGGGAGGAGCAAAGATAAATCATACAATAAATTATTTTTTAAAAGAAACTGCTCCACATGCAGCAGACGGACACCTGCACCCTTGCCCATCTTCTGTTTCGCAGCGACTTTGGCCTCCACGTGCAAAGGGCTGTGACCAGGCTTGAGGACCCCTCCAGCACCAGGTGACGCTGGCACAGAGGAGCAGCCCAATGATGTCAGAAAGACTACAAAGGCGGAAAGCGCAGCGACCAAGGAGGACGTTAATTACTTCGAGGACACGGAGGACAGCACAGAAATCTAACACAAGTAAAGGCACAATGAACATGGAGTTGAATGGAGCCAAACCCCTCCTTCGGTTACACATTTTTTTTTTTTTTTTTTTTTTTTTTTTTTTTTTTTTTTTTTTTTTTTTGTCGTCTTTTTGAGACAGGGTCTCCCTGTGCAGTTCAGGTTGGCCTTGAGCTCACTTTTGTGGCCCAGGCTGGTCTCAAACTCGCACCGATCCTCCTGCCTCAGCCTCCCAAGTGCTGGGATTCCAGGCGTGCGCCCGGCTTTTTTTTTTTTTTTGCTTGTGGTTTTGAAGGTGGTTATGATTTTGTTGAATTTTAAGAGATTTAACCTTGAAGGCAGAGCCCTGAGGCCCTCTCGCCTCCCATTCCCTAACTTGGGGTGACCCAGAGAGCCACCAAGGCTGCACAACCAGGGGCCCAAGGTGACAGGGACAGAGGACAGTGGAATGTGCAGAATCTGGCTGCAGCTGGTGGAGGACGGGCTGCCCATGGCCCTGCTCCACCCCGAACTCCACGGAAGAGAAGGACCCCAAGTCACCCCCAGAAGCATGTGGTCTACAGATTATTTCAAGTTATCAGGAGAATAAACAACCCCCCCCAACCCTGAGTTGCTTTGTAGCAAGTCTATTTACAACCTTTTCTCACCTCTCTTGGGAGGTAAATGTGGGTTCCAAGCTCGGCAAGGGGGTGCAGTGCGACAGCTGCTGCCTGGACAGGTCCAGGCGCATTCTGCTGCCCAGCTGCAGGGCCAGTGGGACCTAGGCTGGAGCAGATCCCCGCAGCAGCCAAGCCATGCCTGGGATGTCAGGGTGCTGGTCTGGGCTCAGTGACCAGAGCAAGGAAAAGAGAAGCATAAGTTCCTTTCAGTGACTCGAGAAAAACATCGCAAAGCAACCAACAGAAGGGCCGCCACCAGCTTCTCCACATGAAGCTGGGCAGTGTCACTTCCCTCCAGGGTGGGCGTAGTCTCAACATGAGACCACTCAGCTTCCCCAGGGAAGACATTCCCACCCACAGCCCCCGGCCGGGAGCACTTGGAAAGGTGAGTAGTTTAGTGCCCATCTGAAACCCATAGAACGTACAAGCTCTGTAGAACATACAAAATAGACTGGCAACTATGCGGGTCACGTGCCCATCTTCAATAGCAAATATACGCGATAATAAATCTGTTATTAACAGTGGAACCAAACAGCGTGTAAGGCAAAGCTAGCTTCACAGTGCTGCGTCACCAGTGTGCTCTGAGGGACAGCCACTCCATCAGACCCAGAGCCAAGCAGTGAAAACGCAGTCCCTAAGCGACACAACACAATGCTGGAGCCATAAGGACTGGCAGGTCACAAGGAGGAAGATAGCAGCCCCAAGGAAAAGCTGGGGTTTGGCTTTATTTGTGATGCTGCGATGCTCTGTTTGAGTAAAGGGAAAAAAGACACGCTTTGAGAACACTGTACGAAAGGCATCGACTCCCATCTCAAAAATGAATGGGAGACTTCACAGTCAAAGCTCTGCCACCACCAGCCTCCACTCTGGGCCTCATGCAGTGGCAACTCCAGCCCTCCTCGCTTCAGGATGCCAGGGGACTGGGGAGGTGACTGCTTGCAGGTTAGAAGACAACAGCGGTAAACAAAGAACAGTGAGAAGAGTCTGGTGACAGATCTTACCCTGGTCCGTGCCCCAGTCGGAGGTCCAGGGGAGGGCAAGGGACACCACTTGGAACACACGGCCCAGAGCCCTCCCTTGCCTAGCACTGGGCAAAGCCAGCCTGGACCCTTGGCCTGTGGCCCAGCTGAATAGAAAGGTCCCCAGGGCAGTGCAAGCTTATGACATGTCTGGTGACAGCTTGAGGAACAAGGCCAGCTTAGGCTCCCTGCTCCCACGGCAATCTCACCAAAGCGACCCACTGGCGTGGAACCAGGAGCCGAGCTGGCAGTGGAGGAGGTGAAGCTACTGCCCTGCCCTCAGCCTCAGCTGGGCCTCTGCTTGGTTTCCTTGTGCTCTGGGACTAGGCCTGGAAGACAGAAGCACTCTGCTGGCTGCTAGGGCAGAGCCCCAGGCTGGACATACCTCAAGTCTGACTGACCCCAAGGGCCTACTGCCTCCCTCCCCACCCATACACCTGTACGGCTGCACCACCCTGTGGGAGGGCCAGGAAGGGGAGGGCAGGCAGGCGGGAGGGAGCTCGCACAGGCGCAGCCGCTGGTGCTGAGTTTCCCCAGGAGCAGGGCCCAATGCCCTCCGCTGCCCTCCCAGTCTTCACCCTCTGTCCCTGCTCTCCAGGGGCTGAGCAGGGTACAAAGGGCCTCTCACCACAGCAGGGCTAGGCAGAAGAAACCAGGACAGAGATGGAGGCCCCGACTTCCTAGCTCCCACCAGAGGTTTGGAGAGCTTGTGACAAGGGCTCATGTCCCCCAGAAGGAAGAACTCTTCTCCTGAGGGGCTTGGGGTGAGGGTGCACACCCGGGGTCAGGGTATTCCACTCCCTGGGCTCCAAGCTGCCTGGCTCTCGGTGTCCTCAGGCTAATCCTGGTTCCTTGTTAAATATCGAGTTCATGATTAGTACTCAGTGTTCACAGCGACCTTGGCCCTGGGACTGGGAGGTAAGAACACAACAAAACACCTGGCAACAAAGCAGGCCGCTTCTGTCCTTTCTCCAAACTTGACCTTTAAAACAGATCAGTACCCCGAACGCTCCCTCACTTTCCTGCAGACGCTGCCTCGCCACAGGAGTCTGGGCCACAGAGCCTCCTGCCAGCGGCAGCCCCAAGCAGGTGACAGCCAGCAATGCAGCGCCCTGCTCCCCACTGCCAAGTCCATCCAGCTTTCCCCTCCCCTGGAAAACTGGGCACCCACTCTTCTGAGGGGCTGCTGTGGGAGAGGAGGTGGGCATGAGCCCTCTGCTGCTCAGAGCTGTCACAAGTCCGGGACGGATGCAGAGATGGAGGCGAGCCAGAGGACACTGGAGGCGGGCGGGAGCGCTCACGCGGGGTGCAGGTGGGGCGCTCTGAGGAGAGCGCATCTGTCCTTTCCTGAGGACCAAAACCAGCCAGGCTTCACCTGAGAATGGGCGGCAGAGGCGGGGCTCCGCGGGCAGCTGAAAGAAACCACATTCGCATCAGCAACCCCGAGGAGCCACACATACACACCACAGCAGCTCTGAGACACACACACACACACACACACACACACACACACACACACACACTGCAGACACTCTGAAGCAGCTCAACACCTGAGACAGAAGACAGGATCTTCACCTTCGTGAAGTTTGTTTTTTTGAGACAGGGTCTCGCTATGCAGTTCAGGCTGGCCTTGAGCTCCCTTTTATAGTCCAGGCTGGTCTCAAACTCACGTCACTTCTCCTGTCTCAGCCTCTTAAATGCTGGGCTTACAGGCATGGGCTACCACACCCAGTGTCTTCATGAAGTCTTGGGACTAAGGTTTGTGTTGTTTTTATTATTTTTTCTTATATTATGGCCAGCTCAGCCTGCTCTGGAGGTGGGGCTGGTGCAGCATGTGGTGCCGAGGATCGAACCTCGGCCTCTGTAGCTGCCTAAGCTTGCCTAAGCAGGCACTTTAGACTGCTGAGCCATCTCACTGGCCCATGTGTCATTTTTTATTTTTTTATTTGAATTTTTTATTTTATTTATTTATGTTTTTCTTGTTTCATAACCTTTATTTGCTTATTCACTCATTTTTATGGCTGGCTCAGCCTGCGCCCTGACGGCAGGGCTGGCGCAGCATGTGGTGCCGGGGATTGAACCGTGGTCCCTGAAGCCGCCCAGGCTTTCCCAAGCAGGCGCTTTAGACCACTGAGCCATCCCGCTGGGCCCCACCCATGTGTCATTTTTTAATGAAAATGAAGAGCAGAATTTGACCTAAGAAAACGTCCAACTCTACGTCACATGCAATTACGGGAAATGCTTCTGTACCCCTGCCTCACCTCGGTGTGTCTTGCTGGGATATATTCTCTGAAAATGCTTATATTCTTCTGGAGCTGGAAAGTCTTCTACGGGATGGAAGGAATACTTGGACTCAAAGTCATCTGTGAGGAGAGTACAGCATCAAGCCTTGTCACCCCCGTGGCTCCACGCTGGCCCCATACTGAGCAGGGCACAGCCCGACGCACCCGTCCCCCCGACCACTGAGCCGAGGTCCCCAGGTCTGGGAGCTGCTGCTTTCCCGGTGCCCACCAGGAATCAGGCACGGATCAGGAAGAGGGCACAAGTTTACATGGAAGAAGAAAGCACTATAGTTCCGAATGAAGAACACGGTCACCTTAGGGATTTCCATTAAAGAGAAGTAATGGAACTGCACCTGTAAAGTAGAGCTTAACCTCCAATGGGAGTGTTCGTTGCCAGCTGACACAGACGCGACAGGACAGTGCGATCGACCTTTTAGCCTGCGCCGCTCTCCTCCATCTCTGCAGCGCAGGTGGGTGGCTTTCTGGCCCTGTTCCTGCCCTATGGCTCCTGCCCAAGAAGCCACAAGTTCTTATAGTTGAGGTCGATCACAAGGCTAAGGTCTGTGTTACACGAATGGAGCCCACCGCACAGAATGCACAAGGAGTGCAGGGCAGCCACAAGAGCATCCGAAGGTGCTGGCAGGGTCCGCACACTCTGGGCAGCCTCCACTTCCGGTCCATCCTGGAGGGTACAGAGCCTACTGATGGGGCCCCAATAGTATACCCACGTTCATGGTCATATTACATCAGGCTCCTGATCTGGGCGACTTCCTTGTTCCACAGGTAAGAGGAATGAAGCAAGTTCTTCGAAATAACACAGCAAGGGAGCCGCTGCGTAGTGGCCTTCATTACAGTTGGCTTTTTTATTTTTTTATTTTTTTTGTCTTTTTGAGACAGGGTCTCACTATGCAGTTGAGGCTGGCCTTGAGCTCACTTTTGTAGCCCAAGCTGGTCTCGAACTCGCACCAATCCTCCTGCCTCAGCCTCCCGAGTGCTGGGATTACAGGCGTGAACATTTGGCTTTTTTAGTACAAAGAATCGAACTTAGGGCCTCCCACGTGCCAGGCAGGCACTGTGCCATAGAGCTAGATCGCCCACCAGTGGCCTTAGTTTACTGTGATGATGTCTAATCTTTTCGGTGTCGGGGGACCTGACCCAGGGCCCTAGCATCCTAAGCTTCTTTACTTTTTACATAGCCAGGAAGAACTCTGCTCCTAGGAAAGGGATCTGCAAGGCGCTGACGCAGATGCGGTCTCTGGGGCAAGATGCACACCGATCCTCCAGAGATCGCGCGCAGCTTAGTCCTAGCACACTGGCCATCACTCCAGCCCATGCCAGGCCAGGGTAGATGGCCACCCAAGGACCGCAATGCCAACAGACTGGCACACCGTAACGACAGCCCACCCTACTCCCCAGGATCCTTGCACAAGCCAGGAGACATGAGTACTCACCCAAGAAGGAGCGGACCGTGGTGATAGAGTCTCGGTGGCCATTCCGCAGGGGTGGTGGTGGTGGTGGCGGTGGCCCCGCCGGCGTGCGGGAGGGTGGGGGCGGGGGCTTCCCCCGGCTGGGGGG
>PVJA010046209.1:0-15237 GCA_004027025.1 Myocastor coypus | reverse complement strand
TTCAAACTCACAACCTTGCACTTGCCCAGCAGGCGCTTGTGCCTTGGAGCTATCTCCCCAGCCCCTAAAGTTAAGTATTTGTTGACCCTAAACTTGCTTTTTTTTAAAAAAAATCAGAGCCATCTTTTGGCTAAATGTAACTTCATTCTAAAAGAGAAGTGTGTGCCTGTGTTTGTGTGTGTGTGTGTGTGTGTGTGTGTGTGTGTGTGTAAATTTGATTCTTATTGTGAAAAAGCAGCAAAGTTTCAATGAGCAAATGCAATACAGTCCTTCTAAAATCTGTTTCTGTATTATTTCTGATGGAATTTTATATAATCACATAATTGATAAAATTTGTATTTGTTAAAAATTCGCACTGTAGTTTCCTACCCTTTTTCAGGTTTTCAGGACAGCTGGCCACCTTTGCTAAAGTCCAGAAGCATTTTTTTTTGTTATTCACAAAGAAAACTGGTGTGTGGCCAGAATGGGCAGCAACAGGTGGAAGGCTCAACGGTCACCCTTTGTCACTCTTCCCACCACGACTGCACACTCTTCACTTTTGTTATGTTAACCTCTTAATTACCCATAAACAGCCAAAAGTGGTGAAGGAAATGAGCTAAATTGACTTAGGAAGCTGCCGCATAGCCAGTTGAAATCCATGGATGGGCTCTATATAATTTTCTGGTCTGAGTATAAACCTGAAATAGACTTCAGAAGATTCCATAAATTCTAAAATAATCCAAAGATTTGGGTATCATTCCTTAGAGCACAGCTGCATGCACCATTCATTAAACAGACAGATTTGTGCAGCCTTCCTGAATGATCAAAAATAATATTTGGATTTTTCTCCTCCTTGGGTAATGTATTCTTGGTTTAAGAGCAGGATATGCTACCAGATATTTTGGCTGTTGCTATCGTATGTATGTATGTGGAAGTGGTGAGATTTATTCCTTAGCAAAGGATTAGCCTAGCTGATAGGCAAGTCTTGGTTTTAAGACAGTGTTCTAGTCATTAATATTTTCTCTTCCTTTAGATTCAATTCCATGTTGAATTTATTTCATAAAGGAGTTTGAAATAAGTGACCTTTATTAAAGCAGACCAAATGCTTGTACTATGTAACATGACCAATAATGACCAGTTTTCTAAAATTACTAAAGAACTGTTATGTTGGTGTGGGCTATACTCTATTACACACACAGGTACACATATAAATTTATATACAAATCTCAGTTATAAGCTTACATATAATTTAAATATAAATCTCTTAAAATTTTGATAAGTATTTGATCTTATTATTTTTATTTCTCTTTTTTATTACTTTTAGTAAGGAATAACAATGTGACAGTTTCAAAACACGTTAGTAGTACATTCCCAGTAATTGATTCAACACATATTGTTGTCTTTGTAGTAGTTATACAGAACACAGGGTGTAGACGTGATAAGTTTTCTAATCGTTATTGGTACCAAAAATTTCTTCTCATTGAACTAAGAGAAAGTAGTTGTATACATAGTTCAGTGTTCCATAATCACAGTGGGTATTGGCAAAACTGGCAATGTTGGAAGCTGTTGATTTAATCCTTTTCCAGCTTGGCATACTAATCTAACTTTATGTTTTATGCCTCATGGTTAAAGCAGATGTATTAATATTCATGAACAAGGGGAAATATACTGAATAGGAAATTTCCACATTTCAAGAAATCTTTTGTTGTGTGTGTGGTGGGAGGGTAGTGGGCATTGAACTCAGGACCCTGCCCTTGCCAGGGAAGCACTCATTCTACTGAGCTATCTCCCTGGCTTTCAAAAAATTTTAAAAGTGAAATTTGTGTTTAGTTCACAGTAGAGGAAACTCAGTTGTAAAGAGATTGAGTACCTCACCTTAAATCACAAAATGAAATAATGGACATTTAGAAAAATGAATAGTAGAAGAACAAGGGCCCCATTTTTCTGCAAATACTATTCAGTTATCTTTGCATTTAACTGATGGAAGGATCTGAGTCTCAGGTATAAGATACAAAGTAAATTTTAGTAAATATTTCACTATGAGTTGATTCAATATATCATGTGGAAACTGCTCATTTTCTTACTTTTTGGGTGCTTATAGTATGTCTGGCTCTCTAACACAAATACTAACACTATAGGCACAGGGGTGAGTGCTTTAGACATGCTATTTGATTTGTAGCCTATTCATAGAATAGCATATGCAGCAGGATATCTACAAAGTAAATTTCATTCAGTGTATATTTACACGGTCATCTATCCAAGAACTGTCCATTAGATGAGGATAGAGATGCAAAGATGATTTAGACAAGATGTCAGTCCTTGACATGACCATAAACATGTACATGGACCATTAAGATAAGCTATATAATAGGAGCTATTATTGTATGCAGCTGAGTTCGAAATATTCTAGACAGTCAGACAGGGCTAGGTTCTCAGCGGAGCCCGTATGGAAGACAAGATTCCTTACAACTGTGGGAGAGACAGACACCGTCACCGTGGGCCAGATTTCAAGACAAAAAATTCAACAAGTATAGCCAACCACATATCTTTCTAGGGATGGGCATTTGGGATTGATATTCTAAGTATGTCTCTATCTATCACCTTGAGGAAGCCAGGAAGAGTCATTAACCCAACATTGTACAAGAAGAGTCCCTGCTCTATATTCACGTCCACTTGCTATGTGACTGGCTTTCCCTTTTGATAATGATTTAATCAATTTTACCTGAGCAATTAATCTTATTGGCTGAATATAGTTTTGCCCCACCCCCTTGTGTGAGTTCCCATGTTTTTCCACCTTAGACCTGCCTTACGTCATGGTTTTGCTCTATAAAAAAATCTCTAGAAAAGGTAGATTCCTGGTCAACCCACTCAGTTCCTCTTCTGACTCTCTCTCAGAAAGAAAAGTTCTTTCCCCCAATAAATATATTCTACCCTTAACTTCTATTTCTCCTAAAATTCATTCTTTGGTTTTAGAGAACACAAACTTGTCCCAGGTATCTTTCAGGTTGGAAGTTTTATTCCCCTGTAGCATTATGACAGATATGCTTACCATATGAGGACAGTTGAAGGAGCAACTAATTCTGTCTAGATGATTTAATGAAGTCTTCAAAAGATAAAATCATTTTTACTGTGATCTTTAAAGATGTGAACTTCGTTGGGTAGAGAAGAGAGAAAAGCAGAGGGGATGAGCATGCTTGGAGAGATGAGCTGAAATCAGTGGAGGGGGATGTTCAAGCAAGGAAAAGCCATAGGAAGATAGAAGAGGATGATCAGCATTTGTATTTCAGAAAATTGGGTGTAAGGAGGGGTGTACTGATAAGAGCAGTAGCACTGGTGGGAATGAGGAGGAGACATGCTGGAAAGTACTCAAAGTTGCTACTTGCTATACTTGAAAATGGATTTCTTTCATTATGGTTGAAAGAAAATGTGAAATGGATCTAAAGTTTCAGATATTACATAAGTCAACTGAAATGAGCAATTTAGAATAAAGTAGGAATTAGGAGAGGGATAGAAAAACTGA
The DNA here is from genome assembly GCA_004027025.1 of Myocastor coypus. NCBI lineage: Eukaryota > Metazoa > Chordata > Mammalia > Rodentia > Myocastoridae > Myocastor > Myocastor coypus. The sequence goes on along the minus strand of PVJA010046209.1, from coordinate 11,738 downwards.
GTTTTGAGGTGTTAGGTTTGAGGAGTCTGAAATGGGGTTGAGCAGAGGAATGTTAGAAACTTGGCTCTGGAGCTCCAGAGAAAAAGGTTGGAAATAGAGATTTGGGATTCACATTTATATAGAGAAAAATGAAAGCTTTAGAAATAACAGAACAGTGATGGTGAACCTTTTAGAACTTGCAATGATACAATCCTCCCCCACCAAACTGTTGCTCACAGTTTGCTTTTGTGGCACTGCACTAGTCAGGTAGAGAAAGTGGAGACAGGCAAGATTGGCCAGAGAGATTGGATGAGGACCAAGAAAGAATGCTGCATGGGGAGCAGCGAAGATAACTCAAAAGGATGGAAAGTTTGACCAGGGATTTGGGGAGGCTAAGGAGATTAAATGTCAAGAAACTAGAATTTAGCGTATAGGACTTTGCCACTGCTGACCAAGTCAGTTAAAAGGCTCATATCTAAACATTCCTGTTACTGGGACAAAATACCCATCACCTGCAACTTAAAGGATCACATTATTTTTATTTTATGGAAAAAAGGTAAAACAAAATTTCATAATGAAATAATTTCAGAATAACAATGTATTGCATATTGTTATTTTAAAGTAGTTGTTCAGAGTATAAGATATGTGCATAAAAATTCTCCAATGTACATCCGCACAAACTTTCCTTTTCAGTGAAATAAGAGACACAGGTAGCATAACTGAGCTGCATTTCCCCCTTTCCTCTTTCCATTTTACCCCAGTCTAGTTCCTTTTTGCTTGTGAACAATTTCTTTCCAAGTTATATCTATTGTACATTTTAGACCATATTTACTCTTTCACTTTCTCACACCAGTGAGACAATATGAGATTCACACATGTAAGTCTAGAGGATGGAATAAAGCTCAGGACAGTGTGAGGTTGTGAAATTAATTCTTGGTACCAAAAAAAAAAAAAAAAGAAAAAAAGAAAACAAGTATGAGTCTTATTTATTTCGTGTGAGTATTATTTCAAGTTGTATCAATTTAGCTATAAATGTTTCATGTTTATTATTCTTTTTTGCTAAGTAGCATTCCATTTTGTAAAACTAAATTTTCATCTTTGGCATGTTGAAAACTAGTTTTTCCAGCACTATTTATTATGGAAGCTATTTTTTCCCAGTGAGTGATTTTGGCAACTGTGTCAAAGATAAAGGTGGCAGAGTATGTTGGGAGTTGTTTCTGTATATTCTAATTTGTTTCATTGACCCTTGGGTCTGATTATTTTTCAATACCATGTGGCTTTTATCACAGTGGCTCTGTCGTGTGATGTGAAGTCCAGGTTTGTGATTCCTTTTGCCTTGCCTTTGCTGTCCACAGTTGCTTTTGTCATTCTAGGTCCCTTCTGTTTTTTTTAAATTTAAAATATTTTCTTTATTTTTTAAAGAGAATACAAGTTATAATTAAAACAAAAAAATTACAAGTGATACAAAATTTCATTTAACAAAGTAATATGAACTTCACAGTATTTGTTGTAATACATGTTGTTTTCTTCCAACCAGTTATTCATGTTACCAGATATGTGCATGTAAAATTAGATGAAATAAAAAAGAAAGAAAAATATAAGAAATTAAGAAGAGAAAAAGTACAAATAATTGAAAGAAGGAAACAAAATAAATTAAAACATTAATTACTTCCTTCCATAGACCTGCAGATATACACAGTACAGTTGTCCAAACCATCCTGCTTACATACATAAATAAGTCTCTTTCCCCCACTTCCTCTCCTGTCCTTCCCCTCAACTCGGTAACTCTTACTTTTGAATAAGTTTATTCCCTGTTGCCAGTACCTGTTGTATCCTGCAGATTCTACTTTTTCTCTTTCAGGTTATCACATTAAGATGATACAATATTTGCTCATAGGGGTCAGATTAATTTCACTTTAGAGTATGTTCTCTAGTTGCATCCATTTAATGATGAAAGACTCAAATTTATCTTGCTTTATAGCTGAATAACACTTCAGTATGTAAAAATAGCACATCTTTATACATTCTTCAGTTGATGCATATCTGGGTTATTTTAAGGATCTAGCTAAGAAACATTTTGCCCCTATGGGTGCATGGATAATGCTGCTCTATGAGGTTTTCAGTTCTTCTGGAAAAATATTCAGGAGGGGAGTAGCTAGCTAGAATGGGATCTTTAATCCTAATTTTTGAAGGAACCTCCACACTGATTTCCATAGGGATTGTACCAGTCTGCACTCCCACCAACAGTGTAGAATAGTTCCTTTCTCTTCACAGCTCCTCCAGCATTTGTTACTGGCTGACTTCTTGATGTCAGCCATTGTTTCTGGGGTAAGATGGAATCTCAGTGTTGTTTTAATTTGCATTACTTGAATGATCAATGATGAACATTTTTTCATATATTTAATTGTCATTTGTATTTCTTCCTCTGAGAAGTGCATGTTCATCTCAGATGTTCAATTTTGTATTGGATCTTTGACTTTGGGCCTGATTTTTTCTTTTCTTATTACTTCTTTTTGAGAATTATTTTATTTTATTTTTATTTATTTTTTTCTTGTGTCAGAAGTTTTGTTTGTTTGTTTATTTATTTATATGACTGGCTCAGCCTGCCCTGAGGGCAGGGCTGGTGCAGTATGTGGTGCCGGAGATTGAACCGCGGTCCCTGTAGCCGCCCAAACTTTCCTAAGCAGGCGCTTTAGAACACTGAACCATCCTGCCGGGCCCCCTTATTACTTTTAATAAGAAATAACAATGAGACAGTTTCAAAACATGTTAATAGTGCATCCCCAATAATTCATACAATGTATATTGTTGTCCTTGTGGTAATTATTCAGAGTACAAGATACAGAGATGATAATTTCTCTAATCATTATTGGCATAAAAATTTCTTCTCATTGAAATAAGAGAAAGTAGTTGTATATATTGTCCAATATTCCACAGTTGTAGTGGGTTACTGGAAGAACTGGCTATGTCAGAAGCTGTTGATTTAAGCATTTTATAGCTCAGCATACTAATCTAGCTTTACTTTTTATGCCTCATGGTTAAAGTTTCCTGCTGGGTGGTTAAGGGCAAGTTAAAGCTAGACCTGTATAACAAAACATAGAAGTTTTGTATCTCCCAAGGTCAGTCACATTCCCTCAGGATTTACTTTGAAGCCTCGTACAGCGTTTTGTAGAACTTTTGTTGGTGTCAGTCGTCTGGTTGAATTATGGCCATCGCTTAATTTTTTCTTTAATTTCATCTGTGAGCCATTGGTTGTTCTGGAGTATATTATTTAATTTCTAAGTGTTTATGGAATTTTAAAAAGTTTTATTAATTTTAATAAGAAATAAATAACAATGAGACTGTTTCAAAACAGGTTAGTAGCACAGCCACAATAATTAATACAATGCATATTTTTTTCTTCATAGTAGTTATTCAGAGTACAAGACACAGACATGATAATTTTTCTGAATACTATTGGTACAAATATTTCTTCTCATTTAACTAAGAGAAAGTAGTTGTATGCATAGTCCAATATTCCATAATAGTAGTGGGTTAATAGCAGAACTGGCAATGTCAGAAGCTGTTGACTTGAGCTCTTTACAGCTCAGCACACTAATCTACCTTTACTTTTTATGCCTCATAGTTAAGCTTTTCAGCTGCATGGTTAAGGCCAAGTTAAAGCAAGATCTATATAGCAAAACATGTAACTTCTGTGTCTTACAGGGTCAATCAAATTCCCTTAGGGAAACCATGTACAGCGTTTTGTAGAACTTTTGTCAGTGTCAGCCATCTCAATGAGTTACAGCCATTTCTTGACCATTTGCTCTCTATGGAAACCTGAGACAATATTTTCTCTCTAGGTGACTCTCCTCAGGCACGCTATACATCATCAATCACTTTCTTCTGTGGCTCCATCATCTCCTTGAACAGAAAATTTGGGAAACCATTGAGTTACAGGATGTTACAGTGCGAGTTCCCTTATGTCCTGAGTCCTCACTGACCTTGAAGGGCTAGGGCCAAAATATTGGTTATCCTTGTAGCCCTTCTTTTGCAGCAATTGTTTGGCCTGCAAACTTAAGTTGTTGACCCTCCAGAAGAAAAGCTTAGTGATACTATTACTCCATAACATAGGTAATTGAGCTTAACGTCGCTGTCTTTTTATGGAATTTTTGTGATTTCTTTTGCCATAAATTTCCAATTTCATTACACTATGCTCAATAATGTGTATGGGTAATTTCATGTTCTTTTTATTTACTTAAACAAGTTATATGGGCTAGAATTTGGTCTATTTTGGAAAACGTCTCATACATAGGTTAGAAGAATGTGTACTCCTATGTTGTGAGTGTAACCTTCTGTAGACATCTACTAAATCTATTTGTTCACAGTTTGGTTTAGTTCTGGTATTTCGTTGCTTATTTTTTTTGTCTCCACTATTTATGACAGTGGAGTATTAAGGTCCTCTGTTATAATTATGATAGGGCTTATATCTATAACCATATCTATAACTCTATCTATCTATCTATCTATCTACCTATCTAACCTGAATAAGTCTGATCAAAAGGGACAAAGAAAGTCAACATTTACTTGTTAAGGGAAATAGTAGTCATAAATTTCTTCACTTCTTTGTTATGTAAGTATATTATTTGTCCATTGATTCTGAAAAATAGTTTAGCAGAGTACATTAATCTGGGTTGCTGGTTGTTTTCTTTCTGGATCTGAAATACTTCAGTGCAAGGTCTACTTGACTTGAATGTGTTGTGTTGAGAAATCTGCTGTGATTCTGATCGATTTTCCTCTGTGGGTGCTTTATTTCTTTTCTCTAGTGGCTTTTAATATTCCATTCTTGTGATGCTGAGTTTCTTGAATCTTCATTATTATATTCCTTGTTGTAGGTTTATTTTGGTCATGGCTAATTGGAGTACTATATACCTTACTAAATCATATGCCAATTTTTTTTCTGTGTTTGGGAACTTTTCTGTCATTATTTCTGTGAACAGATTTTTACATTGTTTGTAGTGACTCCTGATTTTTTCACTGACTCTTGATGCTTCACAGAGAGTGAATTCCTATGTAGTCATAAAAGATTATGATAAAAAGAATGTTACAATTGACCTTCATAAGAACAGTAGTGGAGTAATGGAAGCAAAAGTTTGGATTCTGATGGATTGAAGAGTTACCTCAAGCTGAGGAAACAGGAACAGACAAGTTAAACAGGTTGACTTCTTGTTGTACCAAAGGCAAGAAGTGAGAGTTAGGTACCTTGTGTAGCAAGATTAAAAACAATAACTTATTTATAGTAGCAGTTATCTAACCTTCTGGTCTAGAACCCTTTTTAACTCATAAAAATTATTAAAGACTCTCGGAAGCTTTTATTCATGTAGATTTTCTCTATTTGTATTTATTGTGTTATATATTGATATAGAAATTGAATGATGACTAATGTAGAAACAATAATACACTCTCTACCTTTTAATGCAGCATATTTTTATGAAAATAACTATTCTAAAAAGCAAAAAAAAAAAAGAAAGAGTAAAAATAATGACTTCATTGTTATTTTTTTGAGGCAAGGTCTTGCTGAGTGGTCCAGCCTGGCTTTGAAGTCACTATGTAGTCCAGGCTGACCTCAAGCTTAAGGCAATCCTTCTACCTTAGCCTCCCAAATGCTAAGATTACCGGTGTTTGATACCATGTCCAGGTGTTTTACATTTTTTGCAAGCCAATTCAAGGTCTGGTTTACTAAAAGACAGATGCAAGATACTCTTAAATGTGCTTTTACATGCAGTTGGCTGCAATACATACTGATTGAAAGAAATAAGTGTCTGGCCTCTTATAGATGCATAGTTTGTAAAGGGAAGACCCTGTGGATCCCGTGATGAGGCCTTAGAGGCTCTCACCCTTGCAAGATATTTTGTGAAATGCTGATTTAGAGTACGAGAAAAATTTGAACATGCTTACAACCTGAACAAAGCCAGCAGAGAGGATGAGATTTAGAATTAAAGAGAGAGAATCACAACTATTAGAATATTTCAATATAAGTGATTCACGTTCCTAATGAGGCAGGTAGAATAGAGTTGCAAGGATGGATGTGGTTACCATAAGTGGAGAAGTAGAATCAAACAGATTAACTGTCATTAACTTTTGTCTTCTCTGAAATAGCAGAAAAAAATTCTCTCTTGGAATGAGTAGCACAGAATGGCACTGGGACTTTCAGAGGACTGAAAAGGTGCTTTTTTCTATAGCTTTTCTTTATGTATACCACAAAATAAGGTGCTAACTGTGCCAAGATTTGAGCATTTCTGTGGGCAAGAAGCTGTATTTCTACTAAAGTGTAGTGAGAATCTTGAGGTGGATAGTCACCCAAGAATCTTCTCTGCCATTCTTTAGTCCAAATGAACCAAGAAAAGAAAAAAACAAGAGTGTTCTGAGCCTGAAGCATGTAAACACAATCTGGGAAGGACATTTCTTTTTCCCTTGATTAATAGAGTAATGTTTGTTAGCTAGTTGCATGTACATGTATGTCATATATTTGAACCATTGGTACTCACAGCACTAATTCATCATACTACTTGGAAAGGATGTTCTACAAAGCTTGGGGTTTGAGATTGTGACCTCTGTTTCTAAGGCAGGATTCCCCTTGAATGATTCTTTCCTGGTTCTTTATTGGTTTTATGTAATTAGGCTGGAGAGCTTGTGTATATGTCCATTTGCATGTGCCTGTGCATGTAACAGGCAGATAAACTGTTAAACATTTGGAAATGGTCCTATCTATACAATTTTTTTGCATCAGAATATACGTCACTCCCATTCTTATAGTTACCTATGTTTGTAGTTGATCCTCTCTGAGCCTCTCCAGTATGTCCTCTCTTTTCAGCTGTGCTTTGAATTTATGAATATGAAGTGCTCATAATATTCTGTTATGGTTCCAGAGTCTTGTGACATTGTTTGTTTCATTTCTAGCACTCACAGTATGTGTTTGTGTGTTCTGTTTTGTTTTAGTCAGTTTCACTGAAGGTTTATCAATTTTATTTAATTTTATTTTTTATTTTATTTTTCTTGTTTCACAACCTTTGTCTGTTTATTCACTCATTTTTATGGCCAGCTCAGCCCGCCCTGAGGGCAGGGCTGGCACAGCATGTGGTGCCGGGGATCGAACTGTGGTCCATGAAGTCGCCCAAGCTTTCCCAAGCAGGCGCTTTAGACTGCTGAGCCATCCCGCTGGGCCCCTATCAATTTTATTAAAGTTTGCAAAGAACTAGCTTTTTCTTTAAACATTTTGTGCTATTTTCCTTTGTTTTCAATTTTGTTGATTTTCCTTCTTATCTGAATTTGCATTGGGTTTATTTTTTTCTCATTTTTTGATTTCCTCTCTGGTATATAGATCACTTCAAGTGTGTTTGTTAGTTTACGAGTATTGAGAGATTTTCCTCTTGTCTTTGTTATTTATTTCCAGCTTGATTCCATTATCATCGGATAATGTTTTGTGCATGCTTAGTATTTCTTTTAAGTTTGATGAGGTTTAAGCCTGAGGACATGGTTCATATTAGTGAATGTTCCATGAGGAGTGTGAAAAAATACATATTCTGTCATCATTGAATGGAATATTCTATACGTGTTTATTGTAATCAAATGTACTATCTTGTTAGTTTTCTCTCTAGAAGCTATATCAGTTGCTGATAGGAAGACAGGTATTGGAATCAAGTATAATTTTGGATTTTTCTGTCACCTCGCAGCCTTATTATGTTTTGCTTTAGTTGTTTTAAAGCAATTATTTAATAATAGATATTTGGGTTTTATGTCTTTTTGATGGATTGCTCTTTTCACCATTCTCCAGTTACCATTTATCCCTCTTTGTCTTTAGTAACTTTTTCTACAAAAGTCTACTTTATTGGACATTAATAAGCCCAGTTTTGGTTCTTAAAGTTAATGGTTTCATAGTATATATTTTTTGCATTTTTTACTTTCAACTTATATTTTTGAATTTGAAATTATTTTCTTATAAGCAACATATAATTGTAATGAGGTTTTTCACTCTGCCACTGCCAATATCGACTTCTTAATTATATAATTAAGACAAAGTTATATTTATTAAAACAAATACAAATTTTACTTGCTTGTTATGATTGAAGTCTTAAATTTATCACTGCCACCTTTTCTGTTTCCTTAATCGTCCATTTCCTTTGCTTGTCTTCTAGTGACTTATTTAAACAAGCTTTGTATTTTACTTTTTATTAGTACATGTTTGCAGTATATGATGATTGTATTCATTGTGTCAAGTTGGCACATGTGTATAATACATATTCATTCTTTTCATATCCCTTTTCCGTCTTCTCCCCCATCTGTTGATGCCATTTCCATTTGCAGGCAATCTATCACCCTGTTTCTTCTTATCTGTCATTTATTTTCCTCTTTAATGTATTCATATAGGAGAAATCACGTGATGTTTAATCATCTGTCTGATTTATTCACTTAGAATTATGATTTTTTTTTTGGAACTGGGGATTGAACTCAGGCCTTTGTGCTTGCCAGGCACTTATTCTACTGAGCTATCTCACCAGCCTCTAACATTATGATCTTAAGGCACACCAGTCTTCCTACACGTAACTCAAATTTATCCTTTTTATAACAGATAGTACTCTATTGTACATAAATACCATAATTCTATTTCATTATTTAATAATGTTTTGTATCTCGCTGTATAGTTTTCTTCATGGTAGCTCTGCATATAGAGATATGACTTGTGACATTCTATTGTAACAGCAAAAGAGTATGCGGAAATTTTTGTTCTATTTAGATTCCTTTGCATCTCCCACTTTCAAATATTGTCTCGTGTACCTAATAGTGTTATAGTTTTGGATTTTTGAGTATGATTTATAGAAATCATGAGGAGAAAGATATTTTATTGTATGTTCCCATAATTCCACCCTTTCCATGTTCTTTTTCCTTCCTAATGCACCTGGATTCCTTTTTTTTTTTGTCATTTGTCTTCTGGCTGGAAAAGTTGCATTGCTCATTCTTTAAGCATAGCTCTGCTAGTGACAAAATTTTAGCTTTCCTTCATCTGAGAATTTCTTTATTTCCCGTTCATTCTTAAAGGATCCTTCCTTCCTTCCTTCCTCTCTCTGTCTCTCTCTATCACTTTCTTTGTTTCTTTCTTTGTTTTTTTGTTTCTTTCTTTTTTTTCTTCCTGTGTAGGGTCTCACTATGCAGCTCTGACTCATAGTGATTCTCCTGTCTCCCGCCTCCCAAGTGCTGGGATTACAGCTTTACACCACCACACCCGGACTTCTTTCTTGCTTTTTTTTTTTTGAATGATAATTTCAAAAAATCAAAGAATGGTTGTAGGAATGAGGGTTGAAATTTCTTTCCTTCTAGAAGTTGGAAAAGGTTGTTACTTTCTTTTGATTTCCCTGGATCTACATGAAGTGTCTGTTGCACTTTGCGTTGATATGCTCTTATTATTTTTCTTTGGCTAATTTAAAGATTATCTGTCTTTAGTTTTTAGAAATTTAATTATGACATGTCCCAGCATAAATTTATTTGGGATTATCTTATTTGAGGGTTTCTTTGTCTTTCATCTGTAGATTTATATTTTCCTCTAAACTTGGGAAGTTTTCAGTTTGTGTTTTTATTAATACTTTTTCTGCTTCATGCTCTCCTTGTCTCTTTATGGACATGAAGGACAGGAAGTTAGATTTTTGCTATCATCCCACAAGTCCCGCATGGTTCATTAAATCTTTAAATTACTTTCTCTTTTTGTACAAACTGAGTTCCAATGATGTGTCTGTAAATTTACTGATTGTTTTGTCGCACTTCTCCATTCAGCTTTTCAGTGCATCTATTAAGCTTTACATTTTGGTTATTATGTTGTTTCTATTATTATCATTGGTGGTGGGGACAAAATCTAAGGTCTTCCACATGCTACACTGCATTTTGCCATTATAAATTCCCATTTGGCTGTATTTTATGATCTCAATTTCTACTTTTTCGTTTGTTGTAAGAAAAATTCTAATAGTTTATTAAAGAAGCTTATCAAAGCTGCTTTGAAATTCTTGCCGGATAAGTACAACATCTGGTTCATCTTGGTATTGGCAGCAGTTGATTGTCTTTCCTCCCTCGAACTGTGGCTTTCCTTGTTCTTGTATAGTGTGCATCTTTTAATCCATTTTGGAAATTTTTGATTATAGTATTAGGAGACTATGGGTCCTATTTACACTTTTATTTCAGCTCTTTCCTTATTTGGGTTGTTATGGAGATTCTTCAGGTTCATAGGATTTTTCTCCTCTACTTTTATGTTTTTTTTTTTTTTTTTCAAGACTGGGTTTCACTATATAGCTCATGTTCCCCTCAAACTCACTGTGTTGCCCAGGCTAGCCTTGAACTCATGGCAGTCCTCTTGTCTATCTCTTAAATACTAGGATTCTAGGCATTCATCACTACACCCAGGCTTTCTTTTACTTTTAAATGGTATTTTTTAATGTAAAAAATATCCATTAGGCATAACATTTCAAATGTTATACAAAAATGGATCATTCAATTTAATAACACAAATTACCAAAATGACTTTAAGGGAAAATTCCAAGCATGGAGAAACCCATATTCACTAGATGAATTTACTTAATAGCCCAAAATTTTGTCATAAAATCCCCTGAATAGCTTACCCTTCTCACCAAGCAAAGCATAGGTACCAAGCCTGGATGATTTCCAAATGAAGTCTACCAAGACTTAGCAAGCATAATAACATCTATCTTATAAAAGCTATTCTAGAAAAAAAATCATGATAAAATCCCCCAATTCATTTTATGTAGTTAGAAAGAAATGATGGGAGGTGAAATCTTAGCTACAATACAGCTCTATGTTATATTTCATGCTGTTCCTCAGTTGATAAATCCATTTGAAACCCCCATAGCTGCCAGTAGTATCAGCTGCAGTACTGTAGTATTGACAATGGAAACTCAAATTTCTTCAGATAGCTGCTGTCATGTCTTGGACTTAGCCAATGAATAATTTTGCAGCACTTCTCTAGGGAACTAAAGCTTACACAAGGAAAGAAATGCCATGGCTTCTTCACAACTAAAGTCTACAGTCTGTGTGTATCCTAGACAGGAGACTGACAGGGGACTACTAGCTTCAGTATTCTCACTCCTGGCTGCCCTATCTTCAGCCAACACTGTAGTACCATGGCTTCTATTTTGCTGTTCTATATTTATGGTTAAAACAAGTCTTCACTTAGATACCTAGTGGTTGTGATCATTTTTCATTTCAGCCAATGCACTACAAGGAAATATATCTTATAGAAAATATAAAGAATGATCAAATGGAAATTATAATTAAATAAAAGATAACTAAAGCATAGAAACTCAGCAGGCAGCTGGGCATGGTAGCGCATACCTCTAACACCAGTACTCTGGGAAGCTGAGGCAGGAAGATTACAAATTCCAGCCCAACCAGGGCAACTTTGTAAGATATTGTCTCAAACTAGAAAAATAAACATGTTCTGGGTACATAGTTTAGTGCAAAGGTCCTGGGTTCAATCCCTATCAGCAAGTACATGTGTGCATGTGCACATGCTCACACATACACAAAATCTCAGCACAGCGGATAAGACAGAGGAAAGAATGAGTGAATTTGAAAGTGGAATGCTAACGACAAAGAGAAAAGTGTGGAAATTGAGGAATACTTATAGGACTGTACCAAAAGCTCTCAGGAAGAAGAAAGAGGAGGATGGGACTAAAAAAGAAGTCAAGAAAACAGTGATCAAAAATTCTCCTCATTTAGTC
>PVJA010046208.1:0-15230 GCA_004027025.1 Myocastor coypus | reverse complement strand
TATACAGGTCTTGCTTCGACTTGCCCTTGACCACCCAGCAAGAACAAAAAAAAAAAAAATAAAAATAAAAAAATAAAATAAAATCCTTAATTACAATGCATGGAATGCAGAGCTAAATTGGTGAGATGAGCTTTAGGAGGCTTAGATTCAATAGCCTCCAACATCACAAACTTCACTGGTGGCCCACTGCAGTTGCAAAACCTTTGACTGTGTATGTATCTGCTTCCTCTTAGTCCAAAGAGAAATATATTCTTTCCTTTTTTTTCTAAGCAACATCAATAGGGAGGTGGGTCATGCCCACACACTGTACTCTGTAGAATGATTGTGAGGACAATATGCAATATGTCAACTTTCAAAGAAAAGAAAGGGGAAAAGAAAGAAAAAAAGTAATGTGGATTTAGAAAGGTCAATGTTTAATTGTTTGATCAATCTTATATACCTATATGTATTAATCTAAACTGATCTGATGATGAAAATATGTAATATAACCATTGTTAAATTTAAACAATAAAAAATTGAAAAAAAAAGAGTGAATGGTAATCACAGTTTAGATTCATTCACAGCTCTAAGCATGAGGATGGCTGAGAATGCCTCTTTTTATTTATTTGACTTTCAATACTGGACACCGTTCACTTTGGTTAGAACATTCAAAATCATTTAGAAAAAGTAAGAAGGATTATTGGAAAGTAATAGTTTTAAAAGATTAGCAGTTATAGGATGTTTTATCTAAATAATTGAAACTCAAACACCCATTATTTGATGAATCATTATTGACGTAACTCCCAATTTTATACTATGAAAAAGGAAGATAATTGTTCTACCTGGACTATGCACCATACCTTCCTTTTACTTCTATAACTTATTTTTACAGTATGGTATGACATCGATTGCTCTCTTTCGACTTTTAATTTTTTCTCTCCTTCTTCCTGAAAAGATGAAATAAAAGTTATTCTTTGACTCTATGCTGTTTCTAGTTTAATTCTCTGCTTTTTCCTGGCCACTTTTAAGCCATATATCTTTCATCATCAAAACAACCTTGAAGAAGGCACAAGTCATTTAGGCCTCAATATTCAACAGAAACGTGTTTGACTAATGAGCACTTTATCTCTTTTTGTGACAAAGTTTTATAATCCTAAAATAGAAGCTTTTTTATGGAATTAATATTTTAGACAAGGAATTACTGTTTATAATATATTATGGATTAGACTAATATAGTTTTTCCTCATTTATGATTTCCTCACTGACAATGTTAACATATCCACTTTAGAAATTAGGAGTCATTACCTAAAATTTTCATAACAGTTAATCATAGTTCTGTAAATACATATAGAAAAATGTCACCCTACCAATATGTTTTTGCTCAGTATACATGATATTAATATACACAGTAATTTGTCCATTGAAGTTTCAGTTTTAAAAATGTAGGTGTTTATTATATTATGAAAGACGTAGCTGTATACTGTCTTTGCTTATATGTCCAGTTTACTGCATAGAACAGATGACCGGCAAATGTAATGCTCTCCACCATATGTTTCGCATATGTCATGCATCACACACTGCCCATGCTTTATGTAAATCAACTCCTTCACTCTTCACAACTGCCTGAGGTGTCTGTGCTAAAGACAAATAACCTGAGGCTTGAAGTGCACAAGTAGCATTGTCAAAGTATGTTGAACAGTAGGAATGCAAATCCCAGATGCGAAGTCCATATATTTTGCTTAGAATGATGCATTCTTTGGCTTCCTCATGACCTTATACCTCTAACTATCTGCTAGGTTTGTTGTGTCTGTTTTATTTGACTCAAGAACTGTATTTCCTTACCACAGGAAGGCAGTCACCTGAAATCCCACAGCCAGAACTTCCTTCCAGTGTCAAGAGGGAAGAAAAGAGTTCCAGCAGAAGGTTCCGTCAGTCTAGACCCATCACTCTAGTCAAAGAAAACATAATAACATGACCAGCTACTGCTTCTCGGCCTTTTAGCTAAGATCAAGTGTAATGTTCAGCCTCTTAGCAACTCTAACTCGTAGTGATCAGTGCCACTTACATCACTTCAAGATGGCTTTAAGGTATGTCAACGTACATACAGCAAGATTTGAGTTAGACTCTAAATTACGCTAAGTAAAAACTGAGTTCTCTGAGAAACAAATTTAACCTAATTCATTATACTTTTTTACTAAATATGGTTAAAACACAAAATTTGAAAACTAAAGCACCTTAGGTATGTAACCCCATTGATCCAAGCTCTTTAGATCTGATTCCAACAATTTGTATGTCTTCCAGTCTTTTAGATACTTAAGGAAAAATTCTTGGTATTTATATCCTTGAAAATTACTCAGAGAGGGATGAGAAGGGGTTTTCAATGTTTTGTAAATAGTTTTCAACTTTTTTAAAAAATGTATTAGGTTGTTGCAGGGTCGCACTACACAGCTGAGACTAATTGTGTTCCTCCTGCTTTTAGCTTTCCCAGTGCTGGGATTACAGCTTTGTACCACCAGGCCTGGACTCTGGCTGCCTCAGCCTGCCCTGGGGACAGGGCTGGTGCATCATGTGGCACCAAGGATCAAACCACTGTCGCTGTGCTTGCCTAAGCTTGTCTAAGAAGGAGCTTTAGTTCACTGAGCTATCTCCCTAGCCCATCCTTTTTATTTTGTTTTGTTTTGAGAAAAGCAAATCTAATAGTTATACTTCACTGAATCATTCCCAATATCAGAGTAGTGTTTCTTTAAATGAGACATGATGCAAAGAGAAAGATGGTGTTCAGGGTGTACACATATTACTTATATAATTTATAACTTCAGTTGTGGTTGCTCAAGAAGACTAGACCTTTCCAATGAAATAGTGTAGGGAAAGAAGCCAGAGCCAGAGATTTCTTTTTTTCTTTTCTGTAATTTACAGACAGTGGAAGAATCAGCGTGCAGCACTGTCTTTTCATCCAGCTTAATGTACATCAACACACCCACTTATTGTCAAAGCTTTCAACATTGTAGACCCTACATGATGTATAAGATAGTGGTTTGAACATTATGATTTCTCAGGCCAGACTCTGAGCATTATGTTGGAAATTGAAAATACTGATTCTGGGACAGCCCATGCCTACTGAGTCAGTGGAGTCTCAGTCACATGGGTGGGTGTGGACAAATGCTCCTCCTGGTGCTGATGAACGCTGACATCAAGAGCCAATGGGGAAGGGAATTTCTCATTCTTTTACAGATCCTCCTGACCTGGCTAAATGCATAGGGGATTGCATTCTCTACTAATCAATATCTATCAGAAATTTTCATCTGTGATTAACATAATCCAGCCAATACGTACTGCCAACACAGAATATATCTCTGGATCTTAGTGTAAACAAAAACAAAACAAAACTAATAAAACAAATCTTTCAATAAGCCAATATTTGCCTGTGACATTCCAATTTGGCATGGATACTGTGTCCCCACGTTTTGCCTATGATATGACGTATTTATCACTTTGGGGATTGCTGATCTCTGATTCAAGGGCTTATCTATAAATTTAATGGAATACTTTTTTCAATTGATGGCTCATTGGATAATCTCTCACAGCTTCTCCTAGTACTCACAAAATGCAGACATTTAAACATGTAAGAGGTTATTAGATCCATCTTTAGTGACCAGTCATCATTTTTCAAAAATGCCCTATGGAAATAATGTTTATCACTTCTTTATTGTTTTTTGCTGGATCTATATCTATATCTATATCTATATCTATATCTACATCTACATCTACATCTATATCTATATCTATATATCTATATCTATTTCTATCTATGTGATAGGTGGATAGATAGATAGATAGATAGATAGATAGATATTTGATACAGGGTCTCACTACACAGCTCAGAAATAGTGATCCTCCTGTCTCAGCCTCCTCACTGACGGGATTATAGGTATGCACCACCATGCCTGGTCTCAGTGGCCAGCTCAACATGCCCAGGAGTGGAGCTGGCACAGTATGTGGTACTGGGGATCGAACCCTGGTGCCTGAGATTGCCTGAACCAGCACTTAGCTAAGCTCTCTTGCCAGCTTTGTCAATTTTTTTACAGAATAAGTTTTAATATACACAAATGTTTGATGGACTACCACAGGCTAGAGATCGTCTAGATTATGGATAGGGATCTGTCAAATTTTTTAACCCATCAGCTGGACAGTCACTCAAAAAGCTTCCTTACGGTCTTTCCTTGAGTGTGTATTCTGTTTACACCACAAAGTGCCATGTCAGAGAGACAGGCCTTATGGATGTAGGTATATTTATCTTGGTTTTAAGAGTAGAGATGTACATCAGCCTGTGTTTCACCTGTAGTTTTAAGAAAATAAACATACTCATGTATGTGTTTCAATAGCTCACTCATTCACTTATAAGATGTTCAACATTATAGACTACTCTGCTGAAAATGACAAGGATGATTCCAATGTTTTCACTGTAGCTATATAACTAGACCTTTATTTTTTTAATTTTTTTTTGCTTTTTGAGACAGGGTCTCACTGTGCAGTTCAGGCTGGCTTTGAGCTCACTTTTGTAGCCCAGGCTGGTCTCGAACTCACAACGATCCTCCTGCCTCAGCCTCCCAAGTGCTGGGATTACAGGCGTGCGCCACCACGCCCGGCTTAGACCTTTCTAATTTCAGCTACTGTAGTAACTAATAATATTGAGTTGAGTCACTCCAAGAGCAATGTTTCAGTATAGCATGCTGTTCACTTTTAACTATTTTTGATAACATGCCATGACATTTCTATTTCATCCTTCAAATGCTAGTGCAAAAGTTTCTTTCCATTGTGTACTTGAACTTATGACATCTCTGTTGATCCAATGGCTTGTAAAACCAGTTTTTGAGCATTTAACTATGTTTGAAATACTGAATTTTAGATCTGAAGCTACAAGTCTATACTGCTAGGACTTGGGAAGCCAAGGCAAGAAAGTTGCTGAGTTCGAAGCCAGCTTGGGAAACACAGTGCACTTAAGGCTAGGCTGGCCTACATAGTGAAACCCTATCACAAAACAATACAAAACAAAACAGCTAAACAAACAAAGAAAAAACAAAACCAATAATGGATTCCATAGGGAAATCTCTCACCAGAAGAGCAGAGTGACCTGAATTTGGCTTGAAGTTGTAGGTGGTTCAAAGTCTTAAACTGTTGATTATGATGTTTGTATTTATGTTAAGACAAGGTGATGATCTAATAATGACCATTCCCACACAGCTCCTGGGTGGGCACCAGATAACTCTTCATTCTTTGGTAACTGCTGGTCATCACCTGTGTTCATATTTGCTCTCCGCATGTAGGCTCGGGACACATAGGCTTTCTTTCCTGGTCTTCTTTTCTTTCCTGGCCTTACATTCATTTTACCCATACAGAAGCTACATTCACTGTCTCTCTTTCTCTCATGTTTATTTTTTCAATGTAACTCATTTTGGCCAATAAAGTGGAATCTTTTTACCCAGTCAAGCTTCAACCCCAATTTTAGTCACATACTTTATACTACAGTTCATGATGGACTATATATATATATATATATATATATAACTATAGCCCCCTAAGATGATAAGTAGAAAAACTCCCATTTCTTAGCTGTGTCATAGATATTATGCTTTAGATAACTACTCATATTTACTGTGGTGATATGTAAACTTAACTCCATCAATCATGAAAATATAGCCATAAAATATGATGATGAATGTTGTCTTATTTGTTGACTTACTACCCTGCATTTTCAGCATGATTTTGGTGTATACTTTCTACTTAAACATTTTGCCATGAAAAGGTGGAGTATATTACACTGATAACAAGCAGAGCCCTACTTCTTCTGTTTGTCAGGCCTCTTTATTGGTTCAGTGGATCACATCTTGAGATTGTTCTGTGTTATGATTTGGAGGCTTTGCAAAGGTAACATTATAACACAGGACATATTTTATTCTGAATCACCCAAAGAATCATGAATAAGGAGTGCAGGAAATCTGTCCACACTAAAGATCAAAGAATCCAGCTGAGGGCTGGATGCTAATATCCTTCATGAGTCAAGCTGAATACCTAGAGCTCATAACAATGCTACCCACAAGTCCAACTGGAAGCCTAGAGTCCACAGCAAAGTCTCATGCAGGCCAGCTTCACGGATCTGTGCTAGAAAGGCCCAAAGGTCAGTGGTGGAAGCTGGGAAGTCTATGTCATTGGAATGAAGCTGCAGAAGATGTTGTTATCAGGCTGAGAGACCTGAACTAGAGCTAGGAAATAATGCTCAAGGTAAGCACCAGAGCTGCCTGACAGGCACCACAACCATTCCAGCAATGGAGAAAGCTGAGTTGCCATCAGGAAAGCAAAAGACAAGCTTCTCCACAAGGCTGAGCAATGCACCCTCTTTCCTCTTCACAGCCAGGAAATGATGCTCCAAGTGAGGACCAGAGTTCTCAGCAACAATGAACTTCATAGGCTCTTCTTCCAACAAGGACAGCCAAGCTCATCAAGAAAGCCAGCATGACAAGGTCACCCAGATGAACAGCCCAGGAGAGCCAACAGCTTCTAGCAGTGCCAACAGCTTCTTCAACCAATATCCGTAATGGCATTTCAAAAGCCTTTCCAGTTCTGCTTTCCATGCTGCTGTGCTGGCAGTGACCCTCAGGGGTCTTCCCACACCCAGCACCGCACTTGTTCAGTTGAGCTGGGTGTAGCAAGTTGACCTCATGTTAGAAATCCACTAAAACCTACACCATTTGAGTTTGTGAAAGTATACTTTAAGATGCTTGTGCAATGACAAGATTGCCTAAGAACATACTTGCCAGAATTGAACCCTTCTTTAAGTGACACAGGAGTTCAACTGCTGCCTCTACTCCCAGTGAGAGTGCAGTGAGAACCCAACTTCCTAAAGACAACTGGTTAGCATTCATCTCGATGGCTATGCACTTTGAGGCAGCTTTTACCAGATGGTTTTTCCAGAAAGTGTTTCTGAGAGGAAAGGGAGGCTTTTAGGGAACAGGAAAGATGCAATATTTTTGTTTCAATATATATAGAGTTCATTCTGGAGATATAATCAGTGGACTTTTTAACTTACTGTGTCCAGTTTATGAAAACAAGGATCTCTTGATAATGCATCCAAAGGGTTCTAAATGCATTGAGTGGAAGCTTCATCTAGTAGGTTACAAAGGACATTTGTGATAGCGCTGGCTGCCACAGCTGTGATGTAACAGTCAGTCGTTCACTGAGGCTGGCTTGGCAGCAGTGGCCTCTGTGATCTGTCTGGAAGAGAGGACTCAAGATCGTCACATATTTGCTCCTGTAAGCTCAGATTTAATACAGCAAACACATTGACTATCTTCTTCACCTTGGGAATTTGAAGTGCAAAATGCTTAGAGAAAGGGTCTAAAGAAGCATGTAGAAGCACATTCTTGGGGACTAGGAAATAACTAAAAACTGATATTGGTGAAAAAGAGAATGTGAGCTGAGACAAGGGTGAGTAGGTGACTCCTGTGGTGATCTGCAAGGTTTTCTACCAATGGTATACATACACATCTTTAAATAACAGAATTTGTGTTCTGAGCCCCTTTTGTTTTAAAAAAAGTCAACTATTTAAAAATACATCTGAGGGCCAGTGTGATGATTCAGTGGTCTAATGTGCCTGCTTAGGCAACCACAGGGACCATGGTTCGATCCCCAGCACCACGTGCTGTACCAGCCCCACCCCCAGTGCAGACTGAGCCAGCCATAATGTATAAATAAATAAATAAATAAATAAATAAATAAATAATAAAAAATACACTTGAGGGGAGATAGCTCTGTGGCACCAGTGCCTGCCTGGCAAGTGCAAGGTCATGAGTTTGAACTCTGGTCCCACCAAAAAATAGATAGATAGATAGATAGATAGATAGATAGATAGATAGATAAGCAAATATAAAAATGCATTTGAAAGTTAGCTAGTCTTTAGATCATTTTCTACCTGGTCTCTTTTATGAGTAGGTTGAGAGATATTGTTATTCTCATTCTACCAAGTATCTTCCCTTAAAAATTAGAATTAATATCTTCATAGACTCCTTGCTTGCCAGTGAGGACACCTTTTTCTCCCCAGTGCTCTGCTGATGGCCCCTATCCTCTAAGCTGAAATAAAAAAGACTTTCATGTACAACAGACCAATTTGTGTGGACTACTTCACAGGGATTTCTGGACTGGTGCTTCATGGGTAAGAAATAACTCAGACCCCTTTCCCCTTTTGCTTATGGCTCCTGCACTGCCTCCTGCTGAGGATGGCTTATGTCAAGGAATCCATCAGCAACTTCCCGTTCTCCTCAGATCCTCCATGGGTTCAACAACAGCTATTGATATTTCTCCTCACTTGACATAGGAAGAGAAACTAGTTTACTTTTCCCTGAAGGCTGAAGATTAACAGCAAATACTTCCTTAATGTTGAGTAGAATACCTAAACCTAGGGGCAATGGGCCCTGAAACATCCTCACTTGTGCCTTTCATCTCTTTTATGTTCATTTAAAAAAATTTATTTATTTACTTATTTGGTGCAGGATCTTGCTACACAGCTCCTGTGTGATCCTCCTGTGTCAGCCTCCTGAGAGCTGGGATTATAGGTATGTGCCACCTTGCCTGGTTTTGGTGACCAGTGTGGCAACATGGCATGCAGTGCTGGGGATCAAACTTGGGTCCTTGCCCTTGCCAGCCAGGCCCTTAGACTTCCCAGTTATCTCCCTTGCCTTCATTCATGCCTTTCAAACCCACATATCCTCCCCCACGGAGGAGCGACAGGTAACACCCAGCCATACAGCATTGCTCCACACCCATTGTCCTAGTATATGAAAGTCAGTCTCCTTCATGCATCATGTAGAAACCGTAAGCTGAAATATTCTGGCAGTTTATCACGTCGTCTATACTTCTTGTTTCCTGCTTGCAATGTCTGCTTCATGGGCTCTTTTCACTCAACAATTGGCGAGAGTCCTACGTTGTAGTTTTGGACTCTGCTCTTTCAGATTCCTCCTGTAATGTCGTGGAAGGAGATGAATAAGGTACTGTTAATGTGTTCCATGGTAAATAACTATAGGAACATGAATGGAGATAAGAAATAATTCAGGTGATTAGTAAACCTTCAAAGTTAAATTGAAAGGGAATAATAATTTGAGTTTAGGGAAGCTAGTAAGTTTTGGACCATATGAAGTATAGAACTACCTTCTTTAGTGAAACTTTTCTTTAAGAATACTTTTATTCTTCTTTTAATAACTTCCTGACTGGTTTCTTTGTATTTGTGATGCATTTGCCACCAAATTATTTCATTTTCTTGCAAACAAAATCCTTTTTGTTCTTAGTAACCTGTAGTGGCTTTGCGTTGTCAGACAAAATGACACCTGACATCATTTTATCATTTCATTATTTTACCATCAATTAACATCACATGCAGACTATGCCCATAATGTCACCTTAAAGTGGAAAATGTCATTACCTACTCCTAGGCTTACTAACCTATTGGGGCTGCCAGTAACTGCTGGATGATTGAGCTGATGTCCATGCAGAGATCTGTACTATGACCTACCAAGTTATATTTGGCTCCATTTTTTTTTAAGTAGCAAATTGACAGATTATGGTTGCATGTATTTATGAGGCAGAATCATGATTATTGAATATAATGTGTAATAATTAAATCAAGCTAGTTCACATCACTCTCCCTGCACATATGCATTGTTTTTTCTGTGGTGAGAACATTTGAAATAGTATGCTAAGGGAAATGAGCTAGAAAGACAGAAATCATGTACTCTTGCTTCTGCATTGTGGTGGATTGACAACTGGGTGTCAACTTGTAACACCCAGCTGAACTGAACCAGTGTGGTGCCAGGGGTGGAAAGTTCACCTAAGGATTTTCATAACATAAAAAGAACTCAAGAGGAAGAGGTGGTACTGTTGAGTGATTCTCCTGGACAAGCTTGTCAGCCTGGCTTTCCTGGTATAAATTTAGCAAATATCACTGGAGGATCTCAGGACCTTGCTCTTGCTGGGGAAAGATGGGGTACTTCTCATTTGGGGGTAACTCTGGTTTTTTGAATGTTACTTCCTGGATCCAGTGCAGCCCTCAGCTGCTGTCACAAAACCTTCATCCTTCATGGTTTGGGGTTTTTGTAAGGTGAATAATAAAATACAGGACACATTTTGTGATGGTATTTTAGAATAATCACCCAAGAATAACATACTACAAGTGCAGAAAAATCTATCCACACATTAAATACTGATGAATTCAGCTGAGGGCCTAGAGCTCATAGCAATACCTCCCACCAGCCAAATGGAGGCCTAGAGCCTACAAGTCTCATGTAGGCTCACTTCATGGATCTGTGCTGGAAAAGGCCAAAGGTCAGGAAGCCAGGAAGTCTATGCCAGTGAGATGAAGGGTATAAGCTCCAAAGCTGAGGGATCTGAGCTGGAGCTAGGAAGTAACACGCAGGGTAAGTCAAAAAGTAGCACAGCCATCCTCATCCACAGTGGGGTCCTAAGCCCCGCCAGTGATGAGGAATGCTGAGTTCTCATCAGGAAAGCCAATGCAACAGACGTCTTCATGAGGCTGAGCAGTGCGCCATAAGAAAGCCAGTATGACAAGGTGCTCCAGCAGAACAGGCCAAGAGAACTATCAGCTTCTAACAGCTCCCACAGCTTCTCCAAATAGCATCCCTAACAGCATTTCAGCAGCTTGTCCTGTTCTGCCTTTATGCTGCTGGCAACAATCCTCAAGCTGGCCTCCGGCACCCAGCGCTGTGCTAGTCAAATTCAGCGGGGTGTGGCAAGCTGACCACCAGTCAGCTATCCACCACAGTTCTGCTGGCACAGACTTTCTAGCTTCCATCACTGACCTTTGGCATTCCCAGCACAGATCCTTCATACAGACTCACAGGAGATATTGTCATGGGCTCAGGGCCGCCGGCTGGACGCGTGGAGGACATTACCACGGGCTTTCGTCCCTTCAGCTGGACTTATGCAGGATGTTCCTGTGGAATCCAGATTTGCAGCTGGATTCTTTGGGTCTCTAGTATGTGGAAACATTTCCTGTACTCCTTTGTATTTGACTCTTTCAGTGACTATTGTAATATAATCTTATAAATTATATGACCTGTGGTATGACTTATCCAGAGCCTGCTGATGGATCTTCCTCCAGTCACACTGCTGTCCATAGCTAGGTCCTTAGGATCAGAAAGCTGAAGTTGTCATATTCTGATGGTTTTAAAATGAAAATTTTTCTCTATCTCCCAAAAGCCTCGATCTAGATCTTCTATGTTGGCCACTTATATGAGAACCAGTTAAATTCTTTCCATATGTGGCAACTCTTGGACTCTGTTTTCTGCAACTCCTTTTTCTTTCTTCTTTACACACATCTCTCAGTCAAAGAAATGTCAGTAAACATTGTGACTAGATTTGGCCCAATCAGATAATACAACATAATTTTCCAGTTTTAAGTTTGATTTCCTCTAATTATAATAGCAAGGACAATTTGCCACATAGCTTACTTAGCACACTCAGTTTCCAGGAATGAGGGTATGGGGGTTTACAGTTCACTGTTCTGGCTCTCTTGCTTGCCCATTTTCTGGACCAGATCCAGTTTTCAGACATGAATGTTTCAACTGAAAAGATACAGATATCCCAGGAAAAAATGGTCATGATACATAAACATGATAATAATATTCCTCATCCGTTCCTATGTGTAATGATGTTCATGTACTTAAATAATTCTGTCCGGGTAAAGGGCAGTAATTGCATATCTAAAGGATATTCTTCTCCCATTTAAGCTGGCCATGTAGAGCAAGGGGACAAGGTGAGTTGTGGCCATGGTCTAGACAAAATATAAAAATATAGATATTTAGGATCTTGGAATACAGCTATGGTATCCAGAGCACAAAGTTGGACCTCATTTAAAAATCAGTCCTTGAAATCATATTGAATGCTAGTGAAAATGAAAAATCTGACCATAGAGTTATAAGTGTCTAAGTTGACTTTACCAAGTCTGAGTCTGCTTAGGCAGACTCAGTAATAGCAATTCACTGAAATTCATGAAAGCAACACATTTTTTTTTTTTTTTGTCTTTTTGAGACAGGGTCTCACTATGTAGTTCAGGCTGGCCTTGAGCTCACTTTTGTAGCCCAGGCTGGTCTCGAACTCGCACTGATCCTCCTGCCTCAGCCTCCCAAGTGCTGGGATTACAGGCATGCACCACCACACCCGGCTGAAAGCAACACATTGAAGATCAAGTACAAACAAGAATAAACCAAAAGCAAGCTGGTGGGAGAGTGATTTTTCTTACCACTCTTACACTGACACTTTAACCTAAGCTTACATATGTGGTCTTATAGGGAACTTTTTATTAATAGATAATGTTTGGGGGGTGTTATTGATTCTGTCTAGATGTTTCTCCAAAGTGTCATGCAGTCATAGGAGGGAATTTTCAATGTATGATGCTAGGATAGAGTATGTCATACTAGAATTGAGTGTGTAAATGCTAGATTCGTCCACTAATTGGAATAGGTGTAGTTCCAGGCTTAGACAATGGGAAGGCCCATCTTGGGTATGGTTGCTATGACCCTAGGGTTTGTATCCTGGGTAGAATTTAAGGACCAGGAAGAATGATACAATCACCTGCTGCTTGCTGCCTCCCGCCTTCCACCTTGGACACCATGAGCTGTTTTTCCTCTTCTGCAGTGCCCCTGCCATGTTGCCCTGCCGTGGAACCAGCCAACTATGGACTGAGCCTCTCCAAACTGTGAGGCAAACTAAACCTTTCTTCTTTAACTTGAGGTGCCATGTATTTGGTCTCAGCAGTGAGAAAAAAAACGGAGGCACTGTACCCCCGATGGTGCCCCATCTAGCAAGGAAAACAATGTGTCACATGCTGAAAATTTACAACATTTTTCTTTTCTGAAATCCCAGAAATTCATTCTGATGGGAAAGGTCACTAAAATTTTGGGTGTGGATGCTATTTTGTTACCTATGGAATCTCTGTCAAAATTTTCTATGATGTTTGGTGCACACTCATAAGCTGCTGTCTCTCCGTAGCTCAGCGCACAGAAATAGAAACAGAGCCATAGCCCTGGGAATGTCTACAGTCATGTCACACACCACACTCCTCAGAAACTGCGGTGTCACACATCGCTGTAGCTGTTCCAGAGCTGCAGAACCTTCTGATTCCCACATGCATGAATTCTACCAGAATTCCCAATAACTATTCTGCACCCTAACCTCCCTCTCAGGATCTGCCTTTTAGCCAAGCAAGCTCAGCAAGAATAGTACACATTTAACCACGGATTTATTTTTTTTTTAGAACTCACATAGCTGAAGTTATCTCATAATCAGAGTGCTAACACACTCTGTGTAGACATTATGCTTCACTTCCCAGTCTGTAATCCTCCCAGAAGATCAATTTAAGCAGTGAGTCAGTTTGATCCTTTATCTAGAAGCCAAATCTTTTTCTCTGTTCTTTTTTTATACTATATTCTCAAACTAATAACTCTGTGAATGGTAGGGTGACCAGGGACTTGCTTCAGTCTGAGGGGAGTGTCGTAGACACCTTGCCCATGTACCTTACTGTGAGCCAATTTATATCCCTTGCTTGAGTCTGTTAAACATAACATTCACGAAAAGTTAAACCACGTATAGATGAGCAGAAAGAAGGGAGAGAAACCCAGGACCCATGCGGGAGATGCTCCCCCTAAAGCTCAGGAAAGTTGCCCAAGGCAGATGGGGTCTCATTTGCATGTACTTCACTTGCACTGAGATTGAGAAGCCCAAGAAGGAAGCTGCTGCCCTGGAGCTTAACTTCAGAGTAACAAGCTCCATCCGAGGAGCTAAAGGGTTGTAGATATCCCACTGTAAGAGGGCCAGAACAGAGCAAAGGCTCCTCCGTCAGCATCCCCTTTCTTCAGGGCACAGCATTCCCAGCACAGCCTCGAGTTATTCTTGAGAACTGTGATAGAAAAAGAGATGAAAGCTAGTTTGACTCAGCATCAGCCAAAAAAGAAATTTGGTCTTCTGACCTTGACCACTTACATCCTTTCTAAGCCTCACCTCTGTCTCCCTGATTTTGCCCTTGACTCCTCCAACAGTTCACTCCTTGCAGGCAGGCTGATCTTCTGCATGTCAATCTAGACATGCCTCACTACTCTCCAATGCCATGTGACACCTTCCTGTTGCTCTAGAGCAGAATCCAGTATCCACACCAGTACCTATAAGATGGTTCATGACCAGCCCACTTTGCTCTCTAACCTCACCTGCTTATCTAGTTTCCTCACTCTCTCCTAGCTGCTTGGGCCTCGACAGCATTCCTCATACGTCAGGCTCATTCGTACATAGTCAGTTTTAGACTTGATGTTCTGTGTTGATGTCACTGTCCTCAGATATTCTGACTTTTATCTCCTCCAACTCTCATTTTCTCAGGGACTCCTCCTTGGACCACCAGCTCTCGCCATCCTCAGAAACTCTCCTTTATCTTTTACTGTATTTTAGCTTTCTTCATCGTACTTGTCATCATATGATTGAATATATTTTTGATAATTTCAGTAATTTCTGATTCCCCAAGTAGAATACAAGCTCCATGAAAGCAAGAGGGCTCTTGTTATTGTTGTTGATGATTTGTTTTTATTTTAATGTTGAAATATGTAGGGATTTCAGGGATGATGCATTTCATATTACATAGGTACACTCAATGTTTGTTTAATCACTAAACTATTCAGGAACTTCAGTCTACTGTTGATCCATGACACATGGAGGGTTATGTTCTAAATTTCTTCTGAGAAAAGACCATTAACATCCATAGGAAAAAGCAAAAATATCTCTTACTTTGGATGTGGATTTATCAGAAGTGTGAACAGTCACCTTTAAATCAGCTTGAGGAAGAGACCTATGAAAAGACCCGAGGAAGTGGAGCAATGAGCTGTGAATCACCGCTGCCTGAGTCAGCCCTTCCAGGGACGCACATGTGAGAGAGAGAGAAAGGCTCTCATTGATTATGCCAGTGTTCGGTGAGGCCACATTACATTCATGGTTTCATTTCTTACAGACAAAAGCAATCTGTCTGATACTGGTGGGTGAGCCATTTTTTTAAGCTGTGTCTATCACACAATTTCCTAGGCTCACTCTTCAGATTTTCGATATTGATAGAGAACAATCATGCTTGTTGATGAATTTCAGGTTTCCTAGGTTATGGAGAAAGCTATTTAAGGCAGAATACACATTTATTTCAAAGTTATTTAAGGTAT